>JTDE01001346.1:32454-46463 GCA_014338405.1 Paragonimus skrjabini miyazakii | reverse complement strand
TATATATATATATATATATATATGTTAGGCGGACCTTTATGGCCAAGTTGATAGATACGATGTTCACTTGACGTAGTTCCATTGTAAACAATTTTGACGGCGATTGACTAATATATGACTTCGTGCTTTTGACAGTTTGTTAAGAGCTTTTCTCCAGCCCACTATTTGCTAGCCTTGAACTATAGCTGATCAGATGATCATGTGAATTTTGCAGTATTTTCTGATCAATGGTATTTGATGAGTTTGGTGAAAATCTTAACATCTTGTTACCTTTGTCATTGAGTAAACATGATGACAAATGATGAAAACGTCGAATTCTAACGACACGACCGAAAGAAAGTCTCAGATCTGGACTTACCAAAACACACGCCGAAGCTGGAAAAAAAATGCATGCCTTATCTTCAAAGTTACGTTGAAAAGTTTTTAAACATATGTTTGAATTGGCACAATACGGCAATTTAGACTAGCCCTGATAATAAACTCTCTCTCTCACGTCAAAAATATGACAAGTCACGGTCGGATTGACTTGAACCGCTTTCTCTGAAGATACTATGATACGCACTTAGTGAATCGCAATTTTTTTAAGGTGTGACAATCTCGTTGGCTAACAGTAAACGCATACCAAACTTCCCGGGCAAGACTACTGTTGGCTTAACAGTATACAGTACATAATGAATAGAGACAGGTGCAGCTAGGCGATTGTAAAGCAGATCTGATGCTTCATTTTGAAGCGTAAATCGAATGTGATGGCCGGTAAATTCTTCCTTAAGTTCCGTTTCAACTTTCCGCTTAAACCGAAATGAACTGGCTCAGGTTTGGCCAAGTTTTAGAGCTTATCAAACCAGTAGTTAATTGAGTGGAAACCTCAAAAACTGCCTTCTATCTCATATACCTCCAAGTAGTACATTCTCGAGCTCAAATAAAACGGTGGCTACTACAAGGTCACACTTATCTTGAGGTTTTCGTTTGGTTCCGTAACGGTTATCTGGTTTGTATGTAATCCTCGGCGATTTCATAGTATCTCAGCCTACGTTGTTTTGTGATAGATTTCGTGGTGCTCACTGTCTTTTCATTTTTCGTCCTAACCTCTTACGACTTTTTATTAGGTGTCCTCTAAATGTGGTCTGCCACCAATTTATAGCAAAACCACTATCTTCATAAAAAACGTCACGGTAGCCTCAATCCATAAAACACATTCTGTTAATTGACCTACAGTACCATGAGGTTTTCTGAACAATCTTCGGCAATAACTAAAAATTAGATTAGTTCTAGGCCATCGATGTAATGTTAACTGCTTTCTTCCCATAACTAGAGGAGCAAAGGTTTAAATCCGTGTCCAAACGCAGATACACATCAGTGATTAACTTCGGGTAATGTGCTTTCATTCGAACCGAGCCAATTTGTGAGAGTTGTGCTCAACTGTACGTGCTGAAATCGCGTTTTGTCGATTATCGATTGGCTTTGTGATAAATTACCCGTTAATTTTATATCGTTCGTCTAAATTTACTGGGACATTTGATCAGTATAACGTTTGCTCACAAACAAGCAGTTCTAACTAACCAAGGTAAGTATAACGTCAAATTTTGTACGTCGATAAACGGATTAGACTGTTTGTATTAGGTGCTTGCTTTCTCCAAACGAGCTAACTCTTGTCGGCAATAGATCTGAAGTGCTATGCACGAAATCGCATTCAGATAACTTTGGTTTTGGTAAGAATTTTTTAACTTAATTACAAATAATACAGTAATTGTTCAGCAAAGAACTTCAAAAGACTCTTCCACTCCCCAACTTTGCTCATCGATTGCGGATACTCCTAACTGGGAGATGTCTATAGACTTTTTACTGAAAGTACTCAAACATATTGGATGTTTTTTTAACGTATAAGTAATTGAAAGCATTTGTCAATATTGGAAGAAATAGTTTTGCAAGCTGATAAATACAACAAAAATGTAACAGAGCTCTTCGCTTTCAACGAATCTCTGTTTACAAAACATGTTGACTCGAAGTTTCCTCGGAGTTAAATTGTTTTTCCCCACTTTATCAGCGCTCACCATGCAGGTCACATCCAAGAATTTTATTGTGTTGTTCTCCGGAGTAACACTTCATACATTCTAATCACACATGGACATGTAACTAATTTTAAACGCGTCAAAATTCCACAGAGTGGAAGTCATGGCTTAAGGGATTAAACGAACAGACACCAAGAATGAAAAATCAAAATTGTGAAAATGTCGACTACCAGGGTAGCCGCAGTGTCAACACAAATGACTGGAGACGCAGTTAGAAACGCCATGAACCTGTATAGATACCGAGGGACGGCATCCCACATCTTTCATTGCAAGGCACATAATACAAACAGGATACATAGTCAAAGTTTCTGACGCGTTCCCAGTGATCTTTCGGAGCAACCAGAAACGCATACTCCAGTTTGTTGAGGCTTTGACCATTTATCGTCACAGTGTGTTCAAAAACAATTTGTGTTGAATCTGCGGCTACTCTGGTAGTCGACATTTTCACAGTTTTGACTTTTCATTTTTGGTGTCTGTTTGTTTAATCCCTTAAGCCATGAATTCCACTCTGTGGAATTTTGACTCGTTTAAAATTAGTCACATGTCCATGTGTGATCAGCATGTATGAAATTTTACTCCGGAGAACATCACATGAATTGCGTCTTTTCATTGTTTCATTCAAGTTCATTAAGGAAGCGAACCGTCTCAAATTTTCAATGTATATGGTGGATTGCTTCTATTTGTCCGTTCGTCAAGTAAAACGAATATCACTAGGAGATTATACCAATCCAAGACTACGTTGTTGTGATGAACTTGCCAGTTGTCAGAACAAGTGGCACGCAGGAAAATATATAGTTATACTTAACATGTAATTACCACAGGAGGAAAAGAGAAGTCACAATATGAGAGGATTGTTAAGTGCATCCTGTAAGGTCAAGAAGGAGAAAAATGTTGGGAGTTAAAAAATTACACCGATGCACACAAAGTTTCGTCATATTAGACACCCATCTCAAGCAGAGGTGTTCGTTGGACTTTGAACTGCAGCCAGTAAGACGGAAACACCCCACTGAGGCAATGTCTAACATGACTGTCTACATAACTTGAACCCAAGTCGTATGCTGGCCATGAGGTTGTAGCTTTCAGCCTGACGCAACAGTTACAAACAAGGCATCGTACGGCGATCACTGATTGGTCTCCATAAGATCTGACCAAGTCAGTGTAACCTGTGGGATGAGATAAGCTTACGCAGAGGTCATCAGAGTCTATCCCTCCCAGAGACACGTCAGTGTACCTCATCATCGTGTTTCACTGCAAGCCGCTAATGCTTCGGAGAAACTGATGGTGGAAGATGAATATTCCATAAGCATCCTGCTAGCGGATGGACTAGCTCTTAGATCCATACAATGAGACCGCCGTTAAAGTAGCACTGTACACTCAGTCCCCCACAGAGACCATACCGCACTGAAGAACTGAAGCATCTAATCTGTCCAAAATGTTCTGGGGTTTCTGTAAACCCTAACAGATTATAGCCATGTACTTCGAACGCTCTGTATCTCAAATTCGAATGCCCGGGAACAAATTCATACCCTCATACCGGCAGTCTATCGGAGCATACTCGAATATCTCCTCTACTACATAGCCGGGATGCTAAGGGTAGGTGATACGCTGTCATAAGCCCTAATCTTGCCCGGGGTCTGATTTCTGGATTTTCGTGCACTTCTCCGGCACACCCCATCTAAACAGATGAACACAGAGTACAGCTTTGACAACTGAATTGAAGCCTCTCTGGTGTCTAAAAAATCAGCAAATATTGGCCTTCTCTATGAACGGGGGAGTTCAAGCAATTGACCGGGTGTAAAGACTTCTGTTTCCGAGATCTGACAAACCTCAAATGACCAGTGAGCATAAGTAAAGCCCGAAGTCATGGTCAGTCACACGGACAGCTAGTTGAACTGCTGTTGGAAGTATTCATCCCACCGCCTTAAGCGCCGTTGCAAGTTATGAATAGGCTCACCATTGGCTTTGCAGATTAACTCGCTCACACCTGGCTCCCTGCTATCAGTTGTTTGAATTAGCTGGAAGAGATTTAGGGATACCCTGGTAACAGTTTGTTCCATCTCAATAAAGCGCTGTGTCCACCAGTCCTGACAACTCATCCGTAGTAGATTCTAGATTCCCAAGTTAGTGGCCACGCAGGCTGAACTGTACTCTCTGCTGGATGGAATGTTTCGGTGGAGTTCACAGAGCTCCAGCGACCGCATGAGACCCATTGTTTTGCGGTGGAGTGGGCAGTAGTATCATACGCAGCAGTACCACACTTATACACAGCATGCAGTATATATGTTCGATATGCTTTAACGTCGCTTGATGATTGAAGTTTAAAGCTGGAAGCAAACATGCTCCGGTCCGCGCAGTGCGTTTGTGTCTTCGTCAGATTACGTACGTGGATTTCTGTTCGACGATGAAGCGGCCTCCCCCACCGTAAGATTGCAGACCACGTCAGTCACGTTTGCCGGTGCTCAACCTGCCAACCTACGTATTCAAGTCTCTAGTTGGTACAACAGTGCTTCTGCGCCGCGCCGTGTGCAAAATGTTAACGAGTTGGTGATAATGATCTCTGACTACTTCTGAGATACAATGTATGGAAGCGTATGTCGCAGCAGCATCCGGCATCGTTTTTCGTTGGTGCCTTTCGAGGCTTTTGTCATACCTTCAAGTCTAACATCGCACAAACGGCTTTTGACAGTTGTACAGTGAAACAGCACCCTCTCTGTGCCCACGTTTGGAGCGATTTCAGCTCTGGTTTGGTCAGTCGCTTGAGCGGCAAGATCTACAGACAAGTAAGCATTGTGCACCTGTGATGAAGCGGTTGACGGAGACTGAAGTTGCACCACTAAACCAGGAACTCCAGGTCGTGTTTCAGCAAGACATCAGATACTGATAACGAGGATCCCCAAAGTAGATGCAGCGGCTGCCTGCTGACTTGTTTGTTTAAGCTTTCAACCAATTAAGGTGGGACGCCCAAGTGATGTTCGGGAGAAGAATAGGGATCTTTGTCCGTCAAGGAAAGTTACCGCCTTGGTGTTTGGTAAAATCTCTTTCTAGTTGTGAATTTCATCGAGAGTAGTAGCTGAGGTAATTCTTTACCTCGTGTGAGGAAATGAGATTAGGGGTAATGAAATGAAGTTATTCAACAAAACAGGGAAACCTAGGCTGATTGATTTGGTGCTGCCAAATGTAACATGGGAGCAAAGCCGACAGCAGACCCCCCGGCCAAAGATTTACAACAGGAGTATAAAAAAAATTCATACCTAATATATACTTATAGGCTCACAGTTGAGAGTGCAGGACATGTCTCAGTTGCCTCACTTGGAGTATAGTTCAAAAAAAACCAGATCCATTAGGGTCGGTAGCCAGTTGTGATTCGGTTCATACGCTCTTCGAATGAAATCCATTCGTCCAGGGTGCTCAATAAACCCAGCAAAAAGCTGCGACAACGCGGTAGTTCGAAGATTCACCAAGGAAGACAGATATGGTTTGATAGATCTGTCCAGCCACGTAGTTCAAGACGATAGGACCGTTGTGAAGACGCACGAACCACCTGGTAACGTTACAGACACAACTGTATTCTACCTTTTGTTCAGAATCCTGAAAATATGCGCCTGAGAATCTAAGTTCACGCCAGGCTTCATATACTATTCAAATAGACTCTAGTGAACCGAAGTTTGTCCTAGCTGTTATTCACCAACTAGCAACAACATATCAGCTAAATTATATCTCAACCAGTAAAGTATTACCAAAAAATAGACACAATTGTAAGTGTCTCTCCGTGATTGCCCACAGCAACGTACAAAATTTGTTATCCATTTGGCACTGGCGTTCATCTTCGGTTTACACTTTATAAACAGGAAGGAGTAAATGTTGACTTTTAGATGTACAGCTTCAATGACACTCCATCTTATCCCGAAGTTCCACATCAGTATTTAGCTTTGTCCTCTGGTTCATTACTCTAAATAGGATTCGAATGTGCAACTGTTATGTTACGCACCGCATCCTACTTAACCAAGCCACCAATTCTATCAGCGTTACATATTAGAAGCTCCATACAATAAGCAGGTTATACCACAAATTTCTTGAGTGCTCCGCCACGAGAGCTACTCACAGGAATATTGGTTTGTTAGGCAAGCGTTAAGGTCGTGAAACAAATTTTATTTGTTCGTGTCTCTCACGGGTGATTAACACCTGAAACGCTCTGAACTGAACCGATTATACATTAGTAATGCAACATAGCCGCCGTAGTCCTGGTTAGTAGTTCAGTCGTTGTGGCTGTTGCCAGTACAGTTTATGAACCCGTGATGGAATGTATTCATCCAATTTAATAGCGGGTCAAGATTACTGTGGATTTCTCACAACCCTGTAATGAATACGAACATGATCCATTTCGAATTGTCAGTTTGCTCTAGCAAACAATAAAAAAGCTCAAAATAGTGATTGTATTGTTTCATAATACTGACAATCCATGACCACTTTCCGTCTTCTTTGATTTCATCGGCTCTAGACGAGCTCTAAACCAGCAACTCTTCACTTCAAAAACCTATGCGATTGTCTTATGAGCTGTTAGTTCTCTGTACATTCTTTGTGAATGATTCTGGTTAGTTTCAAGTTGAACATCACTCACAATTGATCGCAGCTGTCGCATCCCCATAGACTTTCCAGCCGGCCCATTTCGAAAAGAAGCACTAGACTTCAGTTTCGCTCTCATTAGAGCTCATCAATAGTGCATATCATCGCCACTGCCGGGACTTGAACCACGGACATACTGTTCATGAGGCAACCGTGTTTACCACTACGCCGTTGACCTCACGTTAGGCACGACCGAATTATCATATGTGAACGCTCAACCACTTTTGCTTGCGAGTAGTGATCAGGTTCTGATTATCTCCATCTGTTAAATTCATCCGGAGTGGAATTACTGAATTGAGAGTAACCAACGGAAATTATCAGAAATCGTGTACTGAGTAAACGTATGTTCAATGCAACATACAGACAAGTTACAAGCTATACACAAGGATCATTGTACTCCTTTTAAACGATCAGAACCCAAATGTCTTGACTCCACAGCACAATTTGTCCAAATCATTGGTTGGTTTAAATCAGGCAGTCAAGATCCTTTCATTTACTGGCAGATACAATCCACTCGTAACAATCTTTTGTCCTGTGGATTTAATTAAACCAAAAACTCACCTGATTTGCAATGTTGACTAATTGCTTTTTTGCTTCGCTTCTACTTTGTCTCCAACTAGTTTTTGCTTCAACGCGGCCCAAAGGGTTTCGGATTTACGTTAGCTGGAGATAGCCCTGTTTACGTGAGTCACGTAGAACAAGGTTCACCGGCTAATCAATGCGGTGTGAAAGCCGGGGACACAATCGTGGCAGTGGATCGTATGAACGTATCGCGGTCTACTGCGGACAGTGTCGTTCGCCTTTTCAGGTACGCATTGTTCAGATCGTTTTACTTGATGCACCATGTCTGAATGAAGAGAATTTTGTATGGTGTTACAAGATCAATTGGGCAACTGAATAGTTGTTAATATTTACATGCAAACATTCCGAATTAACCATTTGCCATCTGGACAATACGTATCCAGCAAAGCAGAAGATCAGTCGACGTGCATAGTGCATCATCCAACCAGCAAAAGCTACTTGTCGTCAATTCCATCTCCATTGGCTCAAAAGCAATTCCACGATCTCAACCAAAGAACAGTAAGACGACGTAGACAACGCTGCTGGGGAAACGAAAATCGACGGTGTACACCGATTGCAGTAGGACGATAACGCTGAGGGCTCTATTGAAAATTTGGCAAAAACTGCATGAATACTTTTGTTCACTTGTTGCGCTTTCAACAGCTAGAGCGGTAGGTAAACGCAGTTGGTCAAAAATATGTCCACTTATTTAGGAAATGATCTTTGGGCAAAAGAACAGTGGAAAATACGGGAAAATTGTCGATCAAGACTGCCATATATGAAATGTTCAATGTACATTTACGAATATATACTAAGTAAGAACCGGAGTAACATGTACAGAACACATCTGTATACCCTGGCATCGCATTTTTATGCAGCTTTAGCGGACATTTAGTAGCCGGGTGTAATGTACTACTAAACTGTGGAAACACTGAGTGTAGTACATTTGATTAGATTTTGTGACCGATATAACTTTCTGATTATTAGCTTAGTAATTCATGGGCCTTTGAAGCTCCAGCAAGATGGACGAAAATGTTAAACTGGAGGGCAAGTTTTGCAGCACTATAAACATCTGCTTCCAAGAACACCTAAGGCTTACTTACAAAGCAACACTTCACAATAATTCTCAATTTAAAGCTTTAATAAAACTACAAGTAACCCATACAACAGCTTCCCTGAAAGAAATGGATGGCACTTGATAACAAACAAAAAACTTACTCTGAAAAGCCATATTAAATGTTCATTTTGCTGTCTCCTTGCCATGTTAACATCGATTAACACGGATCGGATATTTAAATGACTGCATTCCTAACCCCAAACTGATTTATAGTGCAATTCTGAAAGTAACCGTATCCTACAGTGCTCACATGACAGAAGATGAGTCGGGCCAACAAAATATCGGTCGGTTAGTGTCCATAATTTGAGGTTGGTAGCCGATCTTCAAACATAACTATGCCTTTCATTGCAATCATTGGGATTCAACGTTTTTCATGCGATGGACTTTGAAATTAATGTCGACGGTCAGGAAGACCGCACAGCTGAGAATCAACCAACCTCAGCGGTTTGAAGAATTTACACGGACAAAGACTAGACCTTTCACATGGACACAACACGATACATTCATGTCGCTAGTGTTCGTATGTACACCGCAGTAAAGCGTGAGTGCTAACGACTTGTAATCTAGACACCGAAAAGCGCTTCAATTCCATAAGATGACTCCAGTCTTTGCAAACAGTCAGTTAGCCATCGTAAGCCACTTTTCGGTGAGTGTACGCGGACGTATACACATGCGCGGTCAGACGGTCTCCCGCTGAATTCAGCTAAATATGCAATGATTTGTGTTGAATGAAATTACCAATTTCAATGTTTGTCAACCAGCACGGGGTGTATGCACAAAAACTGCAAAGGATAGCGGCTTCCTAACGGTGTACTGTTCATTAGAGAGTTGCGTGACCAGTCTGTTCACCTCACCTTTTGTTATGGTCCCACAGTTGACGCCAGATCTCGGCTAGCCGGTAAATACTACACATGGGAGTGAGTCGCGAAAGAGTGTTACGCTATGTTTTCATTCTTTCTGTCACCAAACTGATATTAGTAAGTTTAAAACACCACACATGTTTTGGTTTTCTTTTCGTTTACAAACCTATTAGCCTTGAATAACTGTACAGCTCTTTACACGTCCGAATTGCAATCCTAACGGTTTAGCAATTGGATTGAAGAAGGTTTTCGCCAAGTTCTTTGCGGATAGGGCTGGCATCCTGTGAATTGTATTTAGGGCGATATATCAGAGCAATAGCTCAGGTGACTAGATTACAGTAAGCCTCAGTTGACATTTGGTAAATTATCCACGTGATTTTCGTTGCGTTTCACTGGTTGCAATGAAGCCACTTTTGGCCTTACTACGGAGATAAGATTTTACACCTGAACGCTCCGATATTTTTGTGCTCCAAACTAGTCTCATGGCTCATTTGATCATTCGTCTCCTGTAAACTTGCTTCTGTCTGTGGCTTACTAATATCATTTCTAACAGCCAACTTAATTGTGTAATTAACTGTTACTTGAGTTATTGTGAACCTAAAGTGAAAACAGGTTTTTTTCCTGCAGCTTATAAAAAACTTTAACTCCCGACAGTTTAGTCGTTTCTACTTTGTCGTATCCATTGACATTTTTTGTGTAGACCATATCAATCTCTGCAGAAATAGATGCAAGATGAATGCAGACCTCCGCCCGAAATGTCGTATAACCCTAGCTTTTAGATACCAGTGACTAACTAGGGGAATAGTATAACGGAAAAAATAAGTATAACGACATGCACGGATGATATGAATGATGATGACGCTTGTCATGAACAGAAGAGAACGAGCGGGATGCTGAGGACTTACGAACTTCAACTCTTAGTTTACGTGGCACTGAAATTAACCATTTATGAATCGATTTGTTTGAGAAATAATTTTTCAAATATATGAAAAACGTTGACAACATATGATTCATTACATTTACAACAGTCAAACGTCGTTATGAGCGCACCCGTAGAAGAACTTCAGAATACTGCTCGCTCTCTACTCAAATAGGACTATCAGAAGAAAGACAAGTCGTAAGAGGTTAACATTTCTGCGTTGAGGCCAAGCCAACAAACTTTCTATGGCATCAGTCAGTCAGAGAATTATCCAAACTGGTTTTAACCCCTTCTGCTATGTTCTGATGTTCAGTTCAAAGTAAGGAGATTGGTCGTGTTAATATTTTCAGGACATAAAAACCTACCCATGTTATCGTGTTCGTACTCCTACACTGGTCGTTAGCAGGTTCGGATCGGGATTGAGTGATATAACTTGAAATATATGACCGGATAATTAGGTGGCCGGTTGCCCTAATGTGAGTGACGATATAGAATCTGGGGCTCTTTTTGACCGGTCCAGTCAACAGTGTGGTTTTGGGCACTGCGTTTATCAGACGCTTATGAATCTGCTGAGCTAGGCGTTAATGCAACAGACAACCTATTTTCTCGTAAGTAGACGTCAATGCAACTGCGAATAAACTGGTATATTGTGTGATGAATGAATTAACCGGTCGAGTGATTTTACTTTCATTTGAAATCTAAACCTGAATGTATAGCGGGATATAAAATTGAACTGACGGATAATTGAGTTGGAACGCTGACATCAGCCTACTAGTCGAACTGTTGATTAACTGGTCACCTTTAAATAGGGTTTGTAGAAACGGATTCCCTTCTACACACTAAATGTTGAACATTCATGAGTTGTCTCCTCAGGGTGTATGTACACGTTCTAGATGATCTTCATCCAGCAGTCTTTGTGATGAGCATCGCTTCTCCATCCGGGTGATCTGCTAGGCCAATAGGTTTGGCTCTTAAGAAAATAACTTTTATCTAAGTCCAGTCTGCTGGTTCTGAAGCGGTAACAGGTAAAAATAAATTCGGATCCTAGCAGATCTTGATGTGATTCTTCTGTATGATATTCACACAAATAAAGGAAAAAGGCTTGAATTAGCAGCTCACTATAGAGAGAGTAATACTGGAAATATTACATTGTTTGTTATGGATATTCAGAATGTGATACGGACTTCAGATTTCTTTCTTCATTTTTCCTGTAAGCGGCATAGAGTAAACAAAAATTGGAAATATCTACGTCTGGTAGTTTTATGGAAGAAACACCTTGTGTTTAGTCCAGCGTTCCCAATGAATTGGATAACGAGACAGTGATGGATGCAAAAGCATGGACCTTCTTAAAGTGCTATACCAAGGTCCGTTTCTATAGCATCCACCAGAGAAAAGACAAGATCTGTATAACAAGACATAATTCCGGTTCTGGATTGTCCCCCCAATCCTACGGTTTTTCCTATAAAGGCACTTCCCCGAAGATGACGACAACAACTTTGAACTTCGATCAGTGCTCATAGAAATGTTCAACAACGGCAAGTTCTCAATGTAGGTTGCCGCATGCAATGCAAGTTCTTCAGCAGTTGTCTACTTGTGAGTAAAGAAAACTGAAGTTACTAGATGGCAAAGAATTTCCTATGGGATATTCGTGTTTCGACAACCGATGGTGTCTGTAGAACGTTGTGAATGTAACTGTAAGACCTCAAATCCTATCGAATGTAATTTTCAAATATCCTGTGGTTATAATTTACTTACGTTTGTTGGGTTTAAAAATACATGAAAATCTGTACACAAATGTCAAACGAGCCGGGATTTCGGCCGCTTTTTTAACGAAAACATTTTTCAAACACTTTTAAGGGAATTCACGAAAATGTGTTGTTTACGTATATGTTGACAGAAACATTTTTAAGTTGCAAGCCGCTTTGTATATTTTTACTGTTTTAGACTAAATTCCCATATCTCCGTCTGTTGCCAAAAATGCAGCGACGCCCACATGTCTACCACACTTATTGCTACTTGGATGCTGCTTTTTGGGGTTTCTGGGAAAGATTTCACAACAGCCGATAAATGGGTCAAGTCATGGACTATTAACTATCAGTTTCCCTTCCGCATGATGTAATACACTATGGTGAAAATCTCGAACCCCCATAGGCCAGTGTTTGAGATAAAGTGAAATTAGAAACTGCAATGAGACTGACAAATCTCAAATTTTCCTGTTAATGTGTTTGTGCATCTCAATATAAATTTTCCGAGACTCACCGTTAAGCTAAGCTGTATATCACCAGATTTCGCGAAAAGAACGGGCACAGTGTGGCAGTGAGCAGAAATCGCAACATATCACGAGACTGCCGAGTTAGTGCTACCAGTTACACTGGCAGACCTTCCACTCCAGGTAGACCAGAATGTTTGAGTGTGACACGATAGTTAAGACACACTGGAGCGATAGAAAAGACATGTATGACGCAAACAGAGTGAACACCCTTAGTGCGGCTGTGATCCGATGGTGTAAACTGAGCGTCAACCAACCCGACCAATTGTAGATGCCTGGTTTGTAAGTCTACGTCTAGTGTTGGAGCTCCAAGATGATGCTGTTTTTACACCATACATCCCACAGCAATGGTGCGATCAGATTACCTTGAGCCATCCTGGAGATATCTGGTAATGTGTAACGAAACCAGTGACACAAAAAGCGAACATCCACACAGAGAAGGAGATTACGTCGGGACACAGTAATTTGAAAGAGGTAAAGTCAAAACAATCAGAGAAAGCAGAATAAAACGCAACAACTGTTGGATACTGGCCAAGAGGTCTACTACTACACTAAATTATAATTTTTACAAAGCGGCCTAGGTGTAAAATGTTAAGTACCAACAAATTCACACAAAAGAAACAGCATTTAGGACTAAAGAAATACAATAACCTCACGAACCCTGACAAAGTGATTAATCCTATGGAATTTATGGTCGTAAAGCAACCTGCCTGCAACCAAGAAAAAGATGGTCTCAATACTTAGGTTGCTTATGAGACTACAGTCAAACCGAAACCATTCACACGTTCCACGGAGAAATGGTAGTGTCTTAGCTATAAAGGTACCCGTAATAAACAAATGTATATTGCTATATCGCATTCAATAAGCTAGACAGCCACAATTCGTTTTACAAATGCAGGCAACTAAACGTTAACACAAAAATGATAAAGGTTCAACTAAATATGTGAGATTACCATAAAACAACTGAAAAAAATTCATCAGCGTAGTAGCTGAGGTACCGAGGAAAAGAGAAAGCCCAGAAGCAAGTGCACACTTGTACGAGAGGCCGGAAGCTATTCGCTTAGTTCAAATGGAGTACATAAGCCTGGATACGTTTTACACGGCGTGAAAAATATGCTCTCAGGATAGATTACAACCTGAACAAACAGTTTTATATTGGAATACTCCACGCTAACAATGTCCCAAAACGTTTCATTCGGAAATGGAGTAAATTTACTTCTACAAAAAATGCAGCTGTGGAAGTACCTAAACGGGCTTTCTACATCAAATTCCCCTTCAAAGCTGATAGTCTGAATAAAACTTTCGGGAAAGTTATCAGCGCCGTTTTGAAATGTGTGTATAATGTAACAAAGCCTGTCCTGCTCTCACAAACGATTAGGTTACCACCACCCTCGGTCAAAAAGCAAATCCCTGTGTTTTCTACGAGCCATTGTATTTATCGACTTCATGCAGTTGCGGAAACACATACGTCGGTAGGACAGAAAGAGTGCTTAAAACGAGGGCACAGGAGCACATCGTGAAGTGGTTGAGAGCTGTACTGACTAGACCGCCAATGAGTGACACTCAGCGAGGAGGAAACGCCGCTTCATTC
>JTDE01001346.1:14173-28803 GCA_014338405.1 Paragonimus skrjabini miyazakii | reverse complement strand
CGTAATCGTACCAAAACGTTGTTTCCGTGTGTGCCGATGACGTGTCTGACCTCACCCAAACTAGCTACTTGTTTTTGTCCGTTTCGCCTTGACAACTCTGTTTCATATAAATTTTTATGTAATTAGCCTGATGATGAATAACCGAAAACGAGCTTGTTCGCTACACTGTTGTTTTCTGATGACTTACCATCACCTTAGGTCCCTCTTATATCTGCTTGTTGTCATCAAGTTGTCCATGTTCTCCCCTTTATAGAACAGGTTGAGATCAACATCTTTCTAAGTAATCCGTGTTGCTGGTTATTTGTTTCTTGCTTATATCATGTGGTATTGGCAGAAAAATATGTGGTAGCTTTGTGAACGCAGGTCATAAATAAAATTCCACTTTTATAGCGTAAACGTTCCGACGGTTCACACCTTCATGTTAGTACTCCAATGAGATCGGATTCGACCTTGTCTGGACGCATTGAATGGTAATGGTTTGAATCCTATTTGAATGGACGCTGTTCGTGTTGAGCGCCAAAACATTTATTTTAGTAAACCGGTGGCTCTCAGTCTGGGTCGTGTGATTCATTATTGATGAGTAGTCGGGGATTTGGTTAATTTCAAGTTGAACATCACCCACAATTGATCGCAGCTGTCGCATTGAAATTAACCAAATCCCCGACTACTCATCAGTAATCTAAAAATATCGCCTAGCAGGTTTAATGAGATCGAAGATTTCGACCTGTCTAGGAAGTCCCAATCACGGGGTTATCGATTGAAGTTAACAGACAGTAACTGTGTCTCCATTTCGAGACGATCGGACAACCTGATCATTACTCACAAGCAAAAGTGGTTGAGCGTCCACATATGATAATTCGGTCGTGCCTAACGTGAGGTCAACGGCGTAGTGGTAAACGCGGTTGCCTCATGAACAGCATGTCCATGGTTCATGTCCCGGCAGTGGCGATAATATGCACTACTGATTCATTATTGTCGGGAGCGTTTTGCCAGTGACCCATATTTTATCATGAAAAAGGATTGTGACTTTGTCTGACGGGACTGTACAAAGAAGTTCCTTGTTGAGTACTGCTATAGAAGTGTAACCTCAAATTTGTCCAAGTTATTTTGCATAATGAAGCCGACCGTCTCCTTGTGTTACAGTGAAGGATAACAATTTTGTGGTAATTCTAAGTAACGAACAATTCGAAAACAAATGATCATCGTTTCCCAAGTTTGAGACAACTTATCTGTCAGATATTTACAAAAAGTTACATTTGTTGTGTAAACAGTTGTAGGGATAGAAATGCAAGCTAATTCACTGCAAAAAGACAAATACAGTCATCTTTCTAACAAGTCACTTTCCTTAGATGTTCAAAAACTTCTACATTTAAAGATGTATCATCATCAACTGTGTATACTGTTGGGACTATTCACAAACAGCACACTTCTACGGAATATTTGTGCCTTAGTTTAAACAAAACTATATCGGTAGGACTTTAGTTAATATCAGTAGAACAAATGAAGACGATATATCCTTAAAACGGTAAAACTCTGTTTGCGCTCGTAACACAGAAAGGAGCCAGCAGACATATATTATTATAGCACAATGTCCGTTCAGTGTGCAGTTAACTGACTTTGTTAATGTACTAGTCGTGCGATAACGTAAAATCCAACTACTGTTTGGCAATTCTATACAAGGTGGTGATTTAGTTGCTCACCTTCTGTTAAGGATGTGGGAACAAATCCATGCATATGTTTTAAGTTGAATCAGTAGTATAAGTATGTTTGTTCGAAGTCCAAGTGCGTCCATGTTCCTAGCTTACAAACAGGTGTATCCTAGTAGCAGAATCTAAAAATCTTCCCCACTGAAGTTACAGTATTCAGTTGTCAACAAATCAATCATTTATTTGTATTTATGTTCTGGACGAGTTTAATGGTCGTGTAGTTCCGGAATCTTCACGCAAGAAGGATGATTTCGTCATCGATTAGTTAGCACTTCCCCGAGATTAGAATTGTTGGTTCAAATTGTCAGGTATTCTGAATTTGTGGTTCCCTGGACAATGACAGAGTAACGTAGCCTATAGCATACCAAAGAAACAATGGTTTAAAGTGAGCGTGGGTACTACGGTAACAATACCAAATCGGTCAAGTGGACCGGAGTGGTCTGCACATTCTCAATAGCCGTAGGTCACCTACAATGCTTGCGGCATGGTGACTATGGACACGTGTTAGAGGGAAAATTGGAGCACGCTATAAAGTGCGCACGTTAGACCCGCAGATGCAGGTAACCGCGCAGAATGGATTTGGTGGAAGTAAATTGTGGAACAACGTTGAAATGTGTGACGTTTTATTATTGCTATATTGAGTGTTGTGCTCTCTCCGGAGTATTCAACTTATTGCGGAATAACTTCAGATACCTTCACACCTACTACTTCCTTTTCTCTAACGGCTCTCGATGCCAATCTATGTGGTAATAAGTTACAGAAGAATGTCCAGCTTCTCAATAATGTATACAGCGGTATATCATTGTGGTTTAGCAATCTAACAAAAATGATATTTCGAGACTGGATAAGGCATCCACTTGACGTAAACGTTGTTCAGTTGGACACCACTGGTAGTGACAAACACCGTGACATACCAGCTCAGGTTTACCATAAAACCACCAGACGGGATGGTTGAGTTTGTGTGGTGCTGTGAACAGTTTCATTAATCATTGACAAGGTGAAGTGAAATTTGTTAGATTTTCTTCATATTATCTGAATGAAGATGGGGTGAGTCGAGTTTCTTATAGTTTACTGAACACCCTCAACAGTCCTGTTATTATGAAATGAGGCGATCTTTGTAACCGGACATTTGAAAGCTTGCTGACTCGAACTAGCTTTAAAGATTTCAGCGGATAGATTGACGGACAATTTTATTGTTATATTTTAAGCATAACATTATTCGATAATTTTCTGGAAATTTACAGCTATCGTTTTTAATATAAACAGCCATTACAGTTAATAACACATCCCTTTTACAAACAACATTACCTCTTGGGGATGAGGGCATAGAGATTGATGAAACTCAACAGTAAACCAAGTAAGCATAACTGAACCAGTACTAAGCACATCGCTTGCAATAGGCCGATTCGAATTTGAATCGATTCGATTTCTGCCATTAATACAAAAGTCCCCGATAACACATATCTACCTGATGAAACCGGTCCCGTCAGACTGTCATAATCATTTCATGTTTTATTGGCAATTGTGAATGTAAACTGGTAAACCTGAGTGGACTATAACAAGCTACACTAATGGCGTGTTATTGGCTAACACCACTTTTGTTTGGAAAGTAGACATATGAAAATCATTTAAAAAACATCTTCACCAAAGCCAATTAACTGCCCACATCCATGTCAATTTCTGATCAGGTTAATGGTTTCTGCAGTTTTAGTCTAATCGATGATTTCGAAATGGCCTAACTACTGCATTTATTCTGATTCAATACAAGTCAAAGGAAACTGGTATACATTTCCAGAGCTAAACTTGTTTTGTCTCAATTTCAACTAGCAAAGTTAAGAGATACAATTTGGAAAACCAGTGAAGAAGATGACAGATATCAAGCAATTTCTCAAATAACTGAAACGGAACAATGGGACGATTTACAATGAGTGAAAAGTTAGCCGGTTAGACTTATGATCAGAATGTCTAGTTTGTTGATGCCTGATAGATTTGTACGAGGGTGCAATATGAGCCAAAAAGGTGCAAACCAAGAACTGTTGATGCTGTTCAACGGCTAAGTGACTTTGATTTTGGAACTTGAAAGTATACGGTACAGGGGTATTGTCTGTTTTTGACTCGTGTACATACAGAACCAAACTTTTTCCGATCCTTTTAAAATTCAGGGACTAGAAAGAAAAGGCAAGTTACGGAATAAACTTCATTAACGATTAGGATTTCTCTCAAAGTTTAATTAGACTAGCCTGACTAACACACGGTGTACGCAAAAGCAACTCACTCTGCATTTATGTTAGCCACTACACTCATAAACGGAATAGACCTGCGTTTTAGTGCTTTTTCAACCTTGTACAGTGGCACAATCAATTTGGGTACATACTCTGTAGGAAGGAGACAAAGTTTGTCTATAGCTGACACATGCTCAAGAATCAACCTGTTAATCTCACGACGTCCATGTCCACATTATTAGGCTTGTTAACATATCGTATTTGATACCTCAGCGTGGTTCGGTGTTTTATGGCCTTTCACCCTATATTGCGAACGACAACGTGACCTGACCCAACTCGTTCAACACAGTTAGTGCGCGAACCATCCGTCTTCTCACCAAACACATATTACCTTACTAACGGCTTGGCTCACCCAATGATCAAAGGTCATCAGGTTCTGTTACAAATATTCACGCATTGAAAGGTCTAAAACGAAACGGAAATGACATGACATACAACGTTTCGATTCCGTCACGCCAGCTAAAAGGTACACTACAGCCGGGAAGTTATTTAACTTAACAGCCCGTACAGCTTTAACCAGCGAACGAATTACACGTAGAGGATTAGTCTTACAATAACCCAATCGTCCGTAATAACCTCGTGCGCTTCCACGGTTTCAATGGGCGATTCACAACAGTCAAAATTAATTCTATTGCACTATCAAAAATTTAATAAGTCCAGACACTTTGTCATCTAGTTTTGCTATTCACTTATATTTTGTACAGTGCTACTTACATGTTATATGTGTAATTTTAGTGGCATCACAGACCTTTCGATAGTAAGTAACTTTTGCGCCAACAAGCTTATGCTTTCACAAAGACTAGACTGAAAGAATTTGCGCATAGGGAAAGCCTTGTTCATTTAGGAATTTTTATCTCATCCAGCAGTTGTGTTGAAGAAAACAGTTCTTTCATCATACCTGAATTCCCGTTTATCAACTATGACACTGTTGGCACCTGTATGATATCAGACCATGTGTTGATGGTAATATTTTACGCTCACCAAACCGGGCCGCTTCGTTCGTTTTTTATATTTGTTGTTTGTGAAGTAGTTCCCAAAACTGTGGGTTATTCCACTTGAGCAGCCATACATTCTAACGGTCCGTACGGAGAACAAGTCCGTTAAGCGGTGAAGTTTCAGCTCATCGATCAAAATAGCTCACGCTGTCCTTCTTAACAATTTCACTTTAGTGTTTGTTTAAAGTGGTTAAAAATAAGCTCAAAGCGGCGCCATATTTATTTCCTATTGAACTCCTTCGACTCTCAGGTGGGAGTCGAAAATATGGTGTATTATCCGTTGGCAAACCTGAAAAACATGATCACTAGTTGATATCAGTGGCAGAAATGGCGAGAGGTCTATTATCGAGAATTGTATTGATTTGTAACATTTTTAGGAAGACATCAGTATAATTAATGTTGTAGAAAAATTATTTCGTAAACTGTTTAATGTCAGTCTCTTTTCCCATCTATTCGCGATTATACATGCATTTGCTCACTGTTTTAATTCAACCTGTTGCGCGGCTTTCAAATGATAATTAGTTTAAACAAGACTTGTGTACCACAGTTCTAAACAATCGACATTTTATTAGCCTGTTGTGTCCAGCAAAGATAGTTCCAGACTGGACGTGGTCAGCTTACCAACACTGAGCTCACCAACGACACAACTCTCGAACACGGGCTCCGTATTCAACCTGCCAACACAACCGTCCGCCACAAAGTCAACCCTTCCTTGCCTGACCGTATTAATGAACTCAAAGGTTGCGTTAACCGGAATTGAGCAAACGCCATTTACTGTAGACTGTCTGAAATACGTCCATCACGTGAAACACGTCGACTTCTGCGTTCATTCCCCAAAATTGGAACACTACGGTTGCCTGAACCTTCTTGAGTCCAATTGTTGCTCCAAAGTCGATTTACTCATGTTCGCCGACCTTCTGTTGATCGCACAACGGGCTCCCAATCGATATTTTACAGTGATCAAGGACCCCATTTATAATAGCAAAGTATGCTATGTGAACATTCCGCCGTACGCGTCAGGTAACTTGTCTTATAAATGATTGTATAGAAACTGTTTGAAACATATATGCATGATGCATCAACACCCAAAATGGTTTACTGAGCTTTCTACAAGGCAGGTTGCTTTACCGAACTCGTAACGGTAAAAAGCAACTATACACCACGAAAAAAAAACAGAAAGTAACCAGAGGCTGACTTGATTTTTGATGGAACACTTCGAAGGCTGGCTTGTGACTACCCAGAGGAACTTCACTACAGCAAAAGATACAGTACGAAACTAACATCTACCAACAATTCAGCAAATTAGAGAGGTGCGGTTTGCTTGCAACGTTTTGATTTATACCGTAACGTATTTCAGTGCGTGCAAATTACCATACACCAAGATAGCTATGTCAACAATACTAAACTGAGTAATACGCGCCACAAAAATTTATATAACATACTTTACATAATTATCCCATTGCGGCAGACGTGAGATTTGTAAGTAAAGTATATTGCTGTCATTGACAAACTACATTTATCAGTAGCAAAGTTGGTCAAAACGCCTTGTTTTCTAGCCTATTCGAGCAGGTCGTTTAAATCATGAAACTTCTACATGTATTACGGACGTAAGTCAATCTTAACATACGGGATTGTCTATCAACCACACTAGTGGTTGTGATACTTAAATCTGTCTATTCAAACTTATCACCTACGAAGTAAATTGCTGAACCAACAATATCAAAAGACACACTAACTTGCAGGCAGCATCCACTAGACGTATGCATATGTGCACTTTTAAAAACCTTAACGGATTATACTATTACAATGTCAGCAGTTAACGTTCTCAGAAAAAGCTTAGATGAACAAATTGAGCAGACTGAATCGGGTTTTTTGATGAGCTGCTTATCGTCACTTTCCAATCACAGTGAAATTTGCCTTCAATTCATAATGAGTAAATCCATAAACGAAGGTAAACCTGACCGTCTATAAAACGTCAAACTTCTGAATAAAAACCTTCTATGTTTATAAACAATGAGAAGCTCAGGATCCCTATTTTAGCAAAACAAAGCTTCAACGATCAGTTCCAGTAGTATCAATACACACATCCGTGCGTTCTGGTTGACGTCCGATAGAGGATCACCTGAGGGCTGTGACACAGTGCGTATACGCTCATGGTCGTTACTTACTGGTAAATAGAGTATCTTCTAGGATGCTACTGACCGGAATCTGGCAATTAAAGTGTAGGAAACAAAGCTGTACTTTTGACTCGTACCACTCAACCGAGGTTTACATATTGGAGGATATCGAAAATGTTCATGCAAGTCTGATTCTCTTCAGAGCGCTTCAGAAATGGATGCGGAGCACATGAACGTTACTGTCAAGAAGAACCAAAGAAATCAACAGTTGTAGCGGTTTAGATGAAAGGAGACAGGTTGGGGAGAATGAAGAGGTGCTTGGGTAACAGTATATAAGCCAAACTACAGTTTACCATAAAAACAGCAACAGTATGTTTCTCGCATCAGCTAGCTAACACCACCTTCCGATGTGATGACTTTTAAATGAAGCCAAATTAGCACTCTGTATGAACTCTGAGAAAATAATACAAGTTGTTTTGTAAAGTGGGTTTCTTCTTTTTGAAAGTACTTGTACGTGTTCCATGTATGGCCGTACTCACTTTTGTTCCGGTTGAACGGGATCCTAAGCTGCTTATAAGCTCTTTGGTCTATGGAGATGAAACCGAAGTCTCCAAAGTTCAAACTGCTTACGGTAACACTTAAAAAAGACCACTGGCTTTGATAACCTTGACAGATTACTTGGGACACTAATGCAGTTAACCGCTCATATTTTGTTTCGAAAATTATTTTCTACTATCTTACGTGATTCCAAAGATCTACAGCCAACCATAATTTAATTTGAAGGGAGCTACGGGTTGTCGGTGGTACTGAGATGTACTCAGGTTGCAAAACTCAGTAACACGCTTTTGAATAAGTGTGAAATGGTTGCATCGTCAAGCTGGATGTAACCCTATTGTCAACAAATTCGCGAAACGGTTCCTGATCGCATGGAGTATAGTATTATAACAGTACACAATCAGCTGAATTCTTAAGAATGAATGAATAACAGACTCAGTTGAGGACAGCCTCTTCACAGATGGTCAGAAACTAAACAGTAAAGTATGGCCTATCAGTTTGTTACTCCAAACAACTTTCGGAAAAACCTCAATTGCCCAGTTCTGCGGTGTCCGGAAAAGAAGTTTAGCATAAGACGAGTTTTATTGTCTGGTATGGATTGGGAGACGTGAAAATTTACTACGTGCACCATGTTCACTGTTTTGCATGGCAAGCATCATTATGTACCTTCTACGAGCAACATAACGCTGGTTTCTTTGCTACAGTGTTCCATTCAAACCATGAACGATCCCTATGGTGTATTCCTATTTCCGGCCTCGTAGACGATATGGATGTTCATTAACTTCACCATGTGCGTTTCATCCCGTATTGCTCATCAGAATTGTTGAGCAGTTCTTAGCAGTCCGATTAAACGATCAATCCGCTGGAACAACTAGCAACACCGTTAACTTATGACGTCAATAACAATTTAACGCGAAACTGTAGAACAAACTTTTCTCTAATTATCTCAAAACTAACTAATAAGTACAGACGCAAATTCAAGGACAATTAACGAACGTCAAGTTACTTGTAACGACAGATCCCAAATGACTTCAAAAACACCAAAAATTATTTGAGACAGTTATATCAGGCGGTATGAAGTACTTGTTGTCTTCATAGTCCACAACAAATATAACCGTAACGGATTAGACCATTCAAAATGAAAGTTGCAAACAGTTTTATTGTAATTCAGACCAATAGGTCACATATTTCATTTAACCACACCTTGAGCACCCACGCAATAATGTCAACATTCAGAAATAAAAACCTCTCTTAAATTGGGAGAAAAGTTATACTGGGGGATGTCAACGTTAGTACAATCAACCTCCTTACCATGGAACCAGTTGCATCATTAGGAAGCAGGGGCTTGGTATCTTTTCGGTCTGTTTATTTACTTGTTACCAGGTGCATTCTACGTAAAATTCTTCGGTTTTAAGTTACCGATTGTTGAGAGCAAACTGAAACGCTTTGATTGGAGTAGATAAAATGAGCTCAGTGATTCAACCTTCATAAACAGGCAGCCATATTAGAACATAAATGCACCCTTGAATCTACACAATCCCATACTATTCTGTCCGTTTTCCCCATTAAATCACCGTTACTAAGAGGAAACTTTCGATGAAAACAGTTTCATTGGCATCAAGAGCTGTGGAAAAGGGTACCCTTCTTGAAATATCTCTCAAGTTTAAATCACTTCTACCGCGGTTGCAACGTGAGCGGTTAGTCAGATGATACCGTCTAATCGATAGTTCAGAAACCGCTTATCTTCTAGATGAAATCAGTGAGTATTTATGGTTAGCTCAAATACCTGCTGTAAACACCTGCTAACACAAAACTTCTATAATTAGTGAATTCAGTACTCCATTATTCAGTAATACAACTTCAGTGCACATCAGTTGTGTTGGTGGATCCCACTATTAACTGCTTGGCAAATTCCAGCGGGATAATTCATCTTCTCCTTCAATCAGTGAAATTCATGTGACACAGTGAAGTAGGTGAACTACTTAATGCAGAAGCGTGTAATTTCTGATTTGTCTGCATGATTTCCGACCACATCTAGTAAATCGCTTATCTTGCAAGGATACAATGTTCCTTTTGTTGTTCTGAGCCCAGCCGAAGCTCATACATTTTTAAATCTGGATCTCTTTTAGACTTTTAGATAGGCAACCTACAGCCCATTGACATATCTGTTAAAACACAACGCACCTAAATTTATGCACTCAATAAAAACCTATCAGGCGAATATCGCCACGTTCTGTCGAAACCCCGACGTTCGACCTCTGCATTCTTTCACATTTTTAGAACATTCTGGAAAATAACCTTGAAATAAAATTAACAGTAGCATTCAACCTCAAATCCGTAATCGTACTGTTTCAAAGTGTCCACTGCATTCCAAATGGTTGCCGCTATCAGAAATCCGTGGTAAGTTTAAGTCAACTGGCAACTGAGCGATTGAAAGACCACCCCGGTCTTAGTCCAGCGATATTCGGTTCTGCCTAATTCGACAGAGATCTGACTAAATTTATTTCAATTCCCAACTAATCACATCTGACGGGTTCAGTGGTCAAGGAAGGATCCTTTTTTAGAAGTATCAACCATTCTTCTTTACATACATCGTCTGTGATAATCACTGTGATTCCAGTGCCTTTTTCTTCTAAGATCCAAACTCCAAATCACCAGTTTATTTGTCCGTAGTACCGCCACACGATTATGTAGTTTGCACCATCTTGGACAACGCGATGAGCACAGCACACACCAAACTTCTCTTAGCTAGCTGAATCTGAAATTTTCCTTCCTGATGTCCGAAAGCGAACAAAAGTTCAATCGTTCAGAGTTTCTGGCTAAGTTGCTCATTGTGCCATATTTAACGTCGCAGTGTTCACTGAAATCGGCATAGTTTATTGGCCATTTTTGGAGGTGTGAGCTGCTGGTGCCTGCAAATGAAACCACCATCTTCCACTCGTCTATGAACTGTCGCTTTGGAAATCGAGAGCTCATGAGACTTGTGCTGAGTAGTCCGCGTATAAAAGGGTTAGGTTTTAGCTTTCTCAGTAGTCGTTTGTTTTATATGGCTGACGTGATTTTAAGTGAGCACATCTCCAAAAGAGTGGTCACAGTTACAATCGTGAGGTAGTTTTTAATTTTTGTTCCGACTTCTGCTATCCACTTTTTGCAATACCGTTTCGAAGATCTGCCAATCAGCATTCTGATGCCCTCCCGAACGCACAAAAACACGTTAAAGCGCACAAGTAGACATATATAAACTCACATAGACGAACATTCAGGAGCTTTCTATTACACAGACCTCGTTTTGCTTGTGCACATATAGGCGGAGTGGCAGCTGGCCTCACTGTGACAATTCCGTCTTAAGCAAGTCTCTGTTTTCCAACCAACTTTTCTCAAAACATTGCTCTTAGTTCACTTTAGGGCACACGATGATCGTTCAATACATGATTCGATCAACCGAATCAATTGGGTCTAATTGCGTTATGGTTTTGATGAACGGTCACTGGTTCAGACCATTTATAACTAACACGGCTGGCCTCGCCGATGTCACCTTGCTGTCAGGTAACACTTTTTACTGAAAGTAGTAGACGTTTGAGTTGCTATAAATTGAACATCAATAGCAAGTAATCATAGCTTTCGCATTCATGCAATTGGTTCGAACAGTCTCTTTAAACCACAAAAACTAAACCACATCTTCGATCTTGATAGAGTTCAACAGTGACGTTTATCAGTGCCACGATCGGAATTTCAGCTCCAGCCACTTTCTTCTTTGCGAAAGAGGTAAAAGCTCTTATCATTTGGGAGTGTAGTTAAATTAAGACGTACTGTTTGAACAAAAGTTGCACACCATCAACCGCCTGTCAATGGTTCTGTGCGTGTGTGTCTGTACGTCCAAGGGCAAATTCGTTCACATGTGCTTTTGTGGTGCTTCTATGGGAAACCGCTCCAGTCTATGCTGGACAACGTCTGTTTATGTATTGAATACATTTCGAAACAATTCATACACCTTCCCCTAATTTCCAATTTTCAGATCAACTTATTCTACAATACATCGATGACTCAAATCGCAAGCAGATTGTTCATTTTCAAGGTCCGAACGTGCTTGAATGGTTTGACTGGATTCAGGGTCATATGGTCTACAACGGGAACTGGTGGATGGGCAACATGTGACGTATTTCCGTCACCACCTCAACTCAAGTGCATGTGTATAGATAGATTCGTTTATCCAAAACTTGAACGTCTTACCAAATATTTCTGTCAAAAATTCAAGGATTATGTTGTACATTCTTATTGCATTTGTGAGCCCTATAACAATAATGAAGCTGTGTAAACACTAAATCGCGACCCTTTTGCGTTGTTCGTTTTAAAATTTATGTTTTATTATAAATCTTTATTATAAATCTTTCAATTCCATGATATAAAGAATATACTCAAAGCCGTCCCATTTAGTACTCCTCGGGAAAAGTTTGTTAAATATGGGGATTTACTACAAACGACTTAGTAGTATACCTGTCGTTTTTAAATGTGATGTTCCGCGTTTTGCAGATAGCTGCATACGGAGCAGGCACATGAGCCAGATTGTATGTTCTTCCGACGAATGTTGAGTGACGCACGTATAACCAACGATGCCAAATATCAGAACAAAGTCAAGTCGTTGGAAACGTGGTACTATTGACATAAAGAATATAATCAATTACAGGAAACAAACCTCAATTTGTATTACTAATAAGTAGTGTGGCAGATTTATGAATTTAGATGAGACCCAACTGTGAAAAGTCCCATCTAAATTCATAAATCTGCCACACTACTTATTAGTAATACAAATTCTATGCTCAACAGTGGCGTTGGTGGATTCCAGCGTGAACTGTGAGAAATCCTGCCGGGGCAGTCGATCCCCTGGATCATTTGGTGGATTCCATATGAGACAGTGGGACGGGTGGGTAACCGAGTCCAAATGTGAAACCTCAATTTGTTTGCGTTCGCGGGATATGATACAGCGGTTGGCCGTAATAGGCCATCAAGGGTCCAGAAGGCACGACAAGTGCAAGCACAGGCGACTGACAAGCAATGACGAACCGACGAAATGCGGTCGGATCGGTCTGATGTGTGTCTAAATAGTCGGCCTTCGGACAGACCAATCAGTTGGCAACAGTTTCACGGCGGCCCATAAGAAGGCGGTATTTATAAGGGTGGGGGGGATGAGACGGACAGACAACAATGGGTGTGTGGGCAGGTGAGTGAGGTTCAATGACTGAGAGACGTAGGATGGAGCGATCAGTAGAATTAGACGCGGGTTGTGAGGATGACAATAACAAGCGTCTAGTTAGACAGGGCCAAAGGGCAGAGTGCGCCAGGGTCAACCGAAAGGAATTTTGACCTCCGAAAACTTCCTATACAGATTATAGCGAAACAAAGCCTCTCAATATTCTTTAATATAGACTCTAAAGAGTGAAATCCGTTACGCAAGAACTAGCTAAAAAGTAAATTTTGGGGATTGTTGTTGCCAAGCCGTTTCTGTATGCACGTAGGAGGCTGATGCCAGCCTAATCCCACGGGAACGGTCATATGTTTTCCCGGCTTTGTTACACCGTTGCATTGAGCCCGTAAGATAATAAACGATCAACAGTCACCGTAAGCAAAACTAGTGAAAAGTGTATAGTTGAAGGTTGTAAATCTTGGACACAACGTTCTCTCCGCATTATTCAAAACAGACCAAGATGCGTAACTGTGATGGGCGTTTTTGACAGAAGCAATACCACTGTTTAACTACTTATCAAGGTGTGTACATTTTGGAGGTAGTTTGAGACACTTTTCAAACTAAACGATGAGTGATTCCACTTATTGTGACCGAGCCCGCCCGTTTAATGACAAATCAACCATGTACGATCATTCATGATACATTTCAGACACAGCCGTAGAAACCGAAAATACAATTCACTTCCACAACATTGTAAGTTAAAATTCTTGTTCAGGGTAAATCATCCGTCCCTGAGCGTACACATCAATACAAGAGCTTAGGAGAGCAGAAGCTTATGTTTTCTAATTTATCTGCTAATCGGAGAATAAAATTTGTTGTCTGAGAAAAACTGATATAGGGAAAGAAAATTCGATAAAACACTATCGTGCAGCATAATGTCATATTACAGTAGTATAGGGATGCAACTGACAAACAAACCGACGAGCAACACAAAACAAGTGGCTACATAAACAGGTACACCAGTTTGTTGACCTGCATAGGTTGGTTGTGGGGAAGAACCCTGATACCGACAGTCTCAAGAAATGCATACATACTGAGTAGAGTCTTGAACGTTTCAACCTGATCAACCTTAATGAGAAACGTGCTACCTGCAGATAGACCTTCCAGTTTGAAAAGTATACTGAGAAGAATGATCCCTCAATCGATTCATCCAAGTAAATCAGGAGATGTCCATTAGTGGATGGCTGTATGTATGTAGAATTTTACAGGACAAGATTAAGTCTCATAACAGATATTTACAAGTCACCGATTAAGAGTATACTGCTACCAGTCCGTTTAAGTTTCAGTTCATTTTGAGCTCTATCATTCTTTCGACGATCGCTATATCAATTCTTTTACCGAAAGTGATCATGTTTTGGATACGGGGGATGTGTGCTGAATTTGTGAGGGTGTATTTTGGATATATAGTGTATGAGACTGCCAGGAGATTGGTTCTAACTGATGCAGTACACTACTTGTTTTCTTCGTAGTAGGCACAATATTCCTGGACAGACAAACGTGATGCCCGTAGAACTTCTCTGCAGTTGAAGATCAAAAGTATGTAGCTACTAGTGCAGTGGAGTTGAGCGATCGTAACATACTACTCAAACAGCTGCTATTCAGTAGTAGGATCGGAGCATATATTTTGACATGCTAAAAGCCGCAGGAAAAGTGCAGGAAGGAAAATCAGAGTGCAGTATCACCTATAGGAGTCCCTGCTACTTGATGGAACTGAGCACTGACGTCTGCGGCAG
>JTDE01001345.1:131102-151660 GCA_014338405.1 Paragonimus skrjabini miyazakii | reverse complement strand
ATAGTTGTGAATTGGCTTGAAAGCAGCAGAAGACCAATTGTTCATTGTCGTCTGCGGAACATTTTCTCTTGAAATGGGGTTCTTAGAAGCAAATACGTAGCGTTTAGGAAGTACCGCCGATTTACTCTTATGTTGCAAGCCTAGAACATTGTTTTCTAGTAGGTACCGTACAGGTTTCTATGCTCGGTTGGAGACCTGTTCATGTGTTTTGGGTCTGCGGTCGGAATGTACAATCGCTCCAGCTAATGGAGGGAAATGCCTACTGAAAGATGGAGATGGATTTGTTTGTCCAACCTCTCCTGTATTCTCGAACTTTTGGACATTGCCCGTAACACTGTGAGGAACTTTGGGCACCTTAGGCCCAGGACTCATTCCAGTCAGTGTCTTGGGTTGTCGAGGGAATAGTTGGTGAATAGGAGAGGTATTTTTGGCGCTAACCGTGAGTTTTACTGGAGATACCTGACCGCGCCTAACGTCAGCAGAGCTGGACGTGATTCGTTTTTCATTACCCTCCTGGACGGACATGGTAATAGCGTTTTCAGTTACGACTTGCTGATCTAGGGAAGTCGTGGAACAGTCTAGATCAACGGTCAACTCAATGAGGTTGTCGACTTTCTTGTTCGAGTTCTTTTTTACTTGGGAATTATTGGTTCGCAATATTTCCCGTTGGAGTGGTGTCTTGTTACCAAACACTTTTATCGACTTGAAATTCGTGACGCGTATAATTTGGTCTTGATTTTTGACGAACTCATTTGCTACCACTTCATTTGTGAACTGCAATAACAGTGGACAGCATTTTTCTGTACCTTCTTGCGAAGTCTTAGAAAGTGACAGTCCTGGTCTTCCATCCTACTAGCCTTGAGTAAGACTTTTTTCACCGACAGTAAAGGTATTCTGTCAGGTACGTTGAACACAACCACCTTACTTGCACAGCGTATCCGTTCGTGCAGTTCAGTAGTTATTGTATCAATAATCGTTCCAGCAGCTACGAGATCTTCATGACTGGAAGTGATGGTCTCAGGATGGGTGCTAGTTGAGGCATTTAGAATGCTAACTATCGGATTCAGTTGGTGCAAAATGTTAGTGAGCTCTTCATACTTACCATGTATTTTCGCCATTTCGGTCTCCAAGTCCGTTAGTTTTTTAACCTGATCTGCAAATACATCGGTAATGGGAACTGAACAGATCTTAGTGTTGTTCTTTCCCTTTATGGGGCTAACATTTACCGTCGAAATTAGCGCTTTGGCAGCAGACTTTGGCCCCTTAGCGATAGCAGCGGTGGAACAAGTGCTGGTTGTGGTGCCTGAGGATTCTATGCCTCTCTTTGTTGTCACCACACCTTTTTTGCATGAGGGAGATCGCCTGGCAACTGACAATTTTGGAATGCTAGCTGCCTTAGTGGGCATTGTGGTGAAATATTTCTTTTTTAACAAGTAATGATCGGAACTTTTAAAAGCAATTGATAGTAACAGAAAGTAGCAAATAGTAAGCTAATTTCAGCCGGTATTTGATATAAATGAAAAATACACTTCCACGCAATAATAACTGGCCTTTTTCGAAACACGCGCTATATATGGTTTGAAACTATTTTACACATCACACCTCAGGCAGGCAAATTTAATCTCCAGGTCGCTACACAGCTCCCCCCTAGAGGGGTATTGTGACAATAACCTTTCGATCCTGATGAGGATAACTGGGGCCAGTCATCCTTGGCCTGATCTGGTTCATGGCGTACCGACTGATGTCCAATCAGCCTGCGATTGGTACAACAATCCTCAGACGCCACAGATGGAGAAGCACTGGTGCCCACAGTTCCTAAAGAGCTCCCATTCGAGTATCCTCCCTTGAAAGTGCCGAAACAACCGCAAAAATCTAAGAGTTGGGGTTGGGGTGTCTAGCGACCATTCGCGAACAGCATCGGATATGGAATCGGGGATGATCGCGGTCGGTGGTGCCACATGCGTTATGCCATCGTCGGACAGAAACATGCGACAGAAAATGAAACGAAATTGGCTGACTATCGATACCAAACTAAATGACGTACTCAACCAAATTAAGCAACAATAAACGAACGTTTGAATAAATGACATGGATAAGAACACCCAAATTTTTGTGGTTAAGAAAACATTTTTGATGTTGTTTCTTTATTTTCGCGATTGGTAGTGCATACAATCCCACCGTTCTACTAAACGTTTCGGCCAGTGTAATTTGTGTCCAGAACGAGGAGTGATTGATGACAGGGGAGTACGTGTGGGAGGCTCCAAAATCGGCTCATCCGCGCTTCTGATGGGAGAGTCAGCAAGCATGGGCTGGGTGGCGGACAAGGAAGAACTCGACTGCGAGGACGTGTCAGGTAAGTCGTAGTAGGCGGGCTTGAGGCGGTCGATGGAGACGGTTTCCCGTTTGCCTAAGCGATCTATGATTTACACCCGGTCCTTCCTTTGCAGCACTTTGAAAGGTCCCTCGTATGGACGTTCGATGGGACGTCGCTGCCCATCCCAGCGTACGAAGACGTGCGTACATTGATGGAGAGCGTGCGGGATAAAAACCTTATGGGTTTACTGCTGGATGTCCGTCGAAGAGAAGCGACGCATCTGGACGACAAGCTGTTTATCGAAAGCGGCATCATATTTAGAGTGGTCTTTCGTGATGCAGAAATAATATCTAGGCAAAAGTAGTAGTTGGTCCTAAAGAAGTTCGGCGCTGGAAACCTGGAGGTCGACCTTGAGGAGAGTGCGTATACCGAGTAGCACCATTGGCAGGGCTTCTGTTCAACGGATGAGATCGACCGCACTAAGCGCTGCTTCCAGCTGTCGATGAGAGCGTTCAACCATTCCATTTGCTGATGGGTAGTAAGCTGTATTACGGGAGCGGTGGCATCTTAAAGTATGCAGCGTTTCCGCGAAGCAACCACTTTCAAATTGCGGACTACGGTCGGTTGTCACGATGGCGGGGCAACCGTGCGGTGCAACCCAACGTTCGATAAAAGTACGCGACATTGTTTCGGCGGAGACGTTAAGTATTGGGACAGCTTCGGGCCATCGGGTGAAGCGATCGATCATCGTGAGAAGATAGGACATACCATTAGATGGTGGCACAGGACCAGCGATGTCGATGTGTACGTGGAACAGACGAGAAGTAGTCGGATATCGGCCTATCGGGGCTGATACGTGACGATGAATTTTAGCCTGTTGACAAGCTAGACAAGCGCGCGCCCAGTTTCTGATGTCCTTTTGTATACCGGGCCAAACATACCTATCGGAAACGAGCTTGGCAGTGGCCCGGATGCTAGGATGGGCGATATTGCGTAGTGTGTCGAATACACGTCGTCGAAAGAGATTTGGAACTACTGGACGCGGATGTCCAATGGAAGTATTGCAAATAATCGTGCCTGCAGATGCTGGCTAAGGTTGATCCATCAGACGTAGAGTAGTTTGTTGGCAGAATTCGCGGAAATCGATTTTCGAACGTTGCACATTGGGCATAGCGTTTAAATCGATTGAGTCGTGACCAACTAGTGCTGACACTCGGGCTAACGCATCAGCCACCAAGTTATCGCTGCCAGAAGCGTGGCGTATATCTGACACGTATTGAGATACAGTCTAAATTTCGGACTTCGCGGGGCTAATGCCTATCGGACCTACTGCGGAAGGCAACAACCAACGGTTTGTGGTAGGTGAAAATCACAAACTGGTTTCCCTCGAGAACATGTCGAAATGGACTACAGGCCGAGTAGATTGCTAACAACTCACGGCCGAACGTGCTGTACCTCATTTCAGCTGGTAGTAGACGTCTGGAAAAGAAAGCGAGCGGTTTCCATAGTCCATCGACTAACTGTTGAAGCACAGCGCCGACTGCAGTGTCTGATGCGTTAACAGCTATTCTTATTTCTGCAGCTGAGTTGAAGCGACTTGAAATGACGGCAGTAGCTAATGCCTCCTTAATTCGATCAAACGATTTGATGGCTGTCGCTGATAACTCCACGTCTCCGTTGACACGGCCGCGGAGTAAGTCGGTTAAGTGTTGCATAAGCTGAGCAAAATGATTAATAAATCGTCTGTAATTGTTAATCATTCCGTTAAAGACGGATGGCAGCGAGAGTTGTTCGACGGGGGAAGCCGCGGATTGCTCTTACCTTATCGATCAACGGTCAACTTCCGTGTTGATCAACTTGGTGTCCTAGGAACTCTATTGCGGACTGTCTAAACACGCATTTGTCCGCATTAATCGTTATCCCGAAAGTTGCTAATCTGTCGAAGAGCTGTCGCAGATGAATCTGGTGTTCTTCTTTGGACGCGCTTGCAACTAGTAAGTCGTCGTCAATAAAACGTTGAAGCGTGTGTGCGGCGTTTCGTAAACCAAATGGCTTGCGTAGAAATTCGAATAAGCCGAATGGTTTGATGACGGCTGTCTTTGCGACATCGTCTTGCGCAACCGGAATCTGGTGGTAGGCGGGTACCAGACGGATTTTCAAAAACACACGGGTACCATGAAGGCTAGCCGTGATGTTCTGTATATGCGAGATTGGGTACCTGTTAGGTACCGTGGCGTTGTTGAGCGAACGATAATCTCCACAAGAGCGCCAATTGCCCGACGCTTTAGGGACCATGTAGAGTGGTGAGGCCCAGGGGCTACTGGATGAACGAATGATTTCGAGCTGGTGCATGTGCTTAACCTCAGTGCGAGCTATTTTTAGCTTAGCCGGTGTCAACCTGTGAGCTTTTGCAAACACAGGCGGGCCTGTAGTGACTATGTGGTGTCTCGTGGAACCTGTGACGGCAGGTAAAGATTAAGACTGTCGGAAAACAGTCGGATATTTTTCGGCTGAGAAATTAAAGGGAGTTAATTACGTAGAGCTTCGATACACGAGACTGATTAATACCTTATCGGCCAAAATCCCGGTAACGGTAAGCTTTTTCGTTTGATCGACTAGATGGCGTCGTCTGAAGTCTACCAAAAGGTCGAAGTGTTGGAGAAGATCGATGCCGATTATCACCATTTGGACGTCGGCGATCGTAAAGATCCAGCGGAAGGGCCTACGAAGACATAGGTTGAGTGTGCGAGAGCGCTGACCGAACACTTTAATAGTGCTTCCATTGGCCGCACGAAGGTTAGATGTGACTGATCTGCTAAAGTCGTGGGCTTCAGGTGGGATCACGCTGACCTCGGCACCTGTGTCGATAAGATAGCGGATGCTCAACTCGTGATCTTTTAGAAAGAACAGATGACCAGGCGGACGGGCTACGTTGGTAGCCCAAATAATTTGGCTGCCCTGTTTGCTGAATGGACCAAAAGTGCAGGGCTGTTGGCATCGTCGGGCGTTCTTGCTAAATTGCTGGTGATACCAGCAGTGATCGGGATTAGCGTTTGGTGGCGGTTGGTGAGGTTTACGCGACCCTGGGCGGCTATTGTGTTGTCGAGTGAGTGTAGTCGAGGGTGGCCTCGAACGCTGCGTCGTTATAGCCCGAATTTGCTGAGTAAGGCTAGCTACTTGAGCAGTCAAAGTGGCAATCGCGCCCTGACTACTCGAAGCGAGTTGGGAAACGGTGGTGCCGTATGTTTCCCCGATCCGGTCGGCTGTGTCAGCTAAAATTGACAAAGTTGCTGACGGGTTTGCGCTAAGGATGCATTGGATATCCTTGGGCAAACTTTGGAGCCACATATCTTCAAGAAGAGCCTCTTCTACCTGCTAACCGTTGCATGTGACGAAGAAGCTGTGATGGTTTACGGTCCCCGAGCTCAGTCGCACTCAAAAACTGAGAAATACGTAGACGGTCTGACAAACATACACGCCTAATTACGGCTAATTCGAGTTGCTCGTAAGGTTTCGCGGAGTCCGGTAACTCCAGAATATCGTCCATCTCGTCAATGACGTGAGGTGGCAGTGCCGCAACAACGCAGTGGAAACGGGTCAGCTCTGAACTAATTTGTCGTAGCGCGGACGTGGCTTCTAACTGGGCAAACCACGATTTAGGATGGTTCTCTCGAAATGGTGCGAATGGCACGGCTAGGGCACTGACCGAGGCGTCTGGCAAAACGTAGGGTTGAACATCCATTATAGCGGAATGGGTAATGAATCGAGTCAAAAACGATTGTGAAATATGCAAAACTAGTAATTCACAGTTATGCCAAAGATATACCTGCGGCAAAAAAAATTATTCGAACAAGCTCACCAATTATAGTGAACCAAAACAAAATTCTGAAGAAAATCGTTCAGTATACGGGCTCACCAATTTATAGTGAACCGAAACAAAAGTGCTGGAAGAAAAATGATTACAAATCGGGTTCACCAATTTAGTGCACGGCGCACTACGTCGTTTCCCCAAGGTACGAATTAACCAGACGCAAAAGAAAAAAAGGCCGTTAAGAGAAGACACCGAATATTTATTACTCGAAATGTACAAAGGATCTCTTATAGCGCTAGAAAATGACACCGACACGTAAGTTAGCTAGAGAAACTAGAGACCGGCCGTCGACCAGCGATTAAACCGGAAGTGTGTAACACAAGTGTGCTTTCGGGTTCGCGCCGTAGTCACATGGCATGCAGACAAACAATCGGACAACATGCATCATGCGAACTTTCTTAATACACTAGGTACAATATGCAACTATAAGTTTTGGAATTATTTCAGACATCATACCGCAGGCAGGCTAGTGAAATCTCCAGGTCGTTACAGTGTAGTATCATCAAACGATTGCGCAATGGAGAGAAGAGCAGACCGACGTGTGCAAAATTTGTGTTGTATTGCCAAGTCACTTTATATTAATGTCAACAAAATGCAAAGATGATACAAAAGGTTGTTGTACAGAAATGAAGCATTTTTTGCAAACAAAAATAAGGAAATCTACAAACTAGGTGTGGTCGTGAAAACAAAATTGGTTGATTAGTGGATCTTAGTTTGTGCCAGAGATAGAATCAGGCCTATGGAGGTCCGTTCATAACAGTGTGAGTTGCAGGTGACCAATTCTTTTTTAGTGCTTTTTTCTACACGTTTTTGTTATCGGGTAACGGGTTGATAGAGTAACTTGCTGTTTAGAAATGGCCTCCTCAGTTGGTAGAATGCCTGCTGTAGCGACCTCCTAAAACAGCCTGATTTTTTTGATATTTTATTGTACAATTTAACACCTGCTGACGAGGCATGTTTGTTTAGCCCAATTATATGTCTTATTTCCGCTGGTGTAGAAATTCCTCACTTTTCCGTTCCGCGCGCTACACGCAGGACGGTTGCTGGCTGTACATTTTATTGCTTTTCGGTCGCGGCAATATATAGCGTACTGCGCTGTTTGTTATCTTCTGAATTACTGCCATTGGGTAACTCGTCAAATCTGCAGTGAGACTTTGTGGGAAAGTACCCACACTGCACAGTTAGGGGAAGATGAGGGCCAATTAAGTTTGTGACAACATACCCACGGAAGTGTACTATCTTGGTTATCTTGTCAAGAGGAGATGGAGTTGGAGATGTAACTAGAGGGTTTGCTGATGCCTCCTCCATGAAGTATACCACTACCTGTCGGTCTTGTCTATCATGGTTAAGGTCCCTTGTAGTTTGAAGAAAGCTAAGGCCAATTATCATGTATTTAGGCGGCCACTGGGGTTGCGATTATTTTTCCTCCATTCTCCCCTCCCTCATTCTTCTTGCCTACATAGATTACTCGATAATCAAAACGCGCTCGAAATCGAAAAACAGGATCTGAAGAATCCGTCATTCCCTCTTCAAGCGAGTCACCCGTAGCTCTGAGTGCTGTTCTCTGGCATTCCGGTGCAAATATTCCGGACGCTCGATTGGCAACAGCCATTTCGTCCTGTGCAAATTGAACTTGAACTTGAACTTGAACACACGATCGTTGGTCACTACTGTAGTGGATCAGAACAGCATGGGAACTCAGGTGTGAATATGAGGTCAAAATATAATTAAAAGGAAAACACATACTCACAATAGTCCGTAGAGGTACGTTGGTTTGTGTTCCACTACACCAAATGAAGATTTCCACTAATGCTGTCTGACGTGTCTCTCAAGTAATCTCGATGTCACGGCCAAGATGATTCCAACGACAGATAAATAAATTTGCCGAAATAAATGGTTAATTCCGCTGAATTCTAACTCTCCCAAAGACTTGTAACGCCACCGACCATGAACGTAGACAGAACGCAGAACTCGCGAACTCGGAAGGAAGTGAAGTGTAATTTTTGGAAATTATTGATTACTCAGTGGATCGATGAACCTCGTTCACATCATGTGTACATGTGAGGTTGAAGAAGATGAAAAGGCATGAACAACAATAAAGATTATGAAGTAGAAAATAGTGTATAAAACGCTACACTACACACTCCCATACAAGAAATATTAAAGATAGAATTGTAAGACATCTTACTGAAAATAGGCTTCTTTCTGCAGACCAACATGGATTTGTGAAGCATAGGTCGTGTCTCACAAACCTGATTTACTTCGTCGATGTGATCACAGAGAGGGTGGATAGGGGAGAGGAAGTTGAGGTTTGCTACTTGGACTTCAGGAAGGCATTTGATTCCGTGAACCACCGATTGCTGGTCTTCAAATTGAGGACCTTTGGCCTTCCTTCAAGACTTGTAGGATGGATACAGGACTTCTTGAGAAGTCGCACCTTCCTCGTAGAGATAACAGGGAAACGGTCCACAGAAGGTGCAGTAGTTAGTGGGTACCTCAGAGATCAGTACTTGGACCACTACTATTTTTGATGTTCATCAATGATCTCACCAAAGACCTTAAATGTCCCTGGTACATTTTCGCTGATGATGTGAAGGTTGTAGGAAATCTTGACAACACGAGCATGCAGGAGGACTTAAATACTGTTCAGAAGTGGTCAAGTGAATGGCACCTACTCTTGAATGTAGACAAGTGTAATCAGCTGCTTGCTAAGAATCAGCCAGGGTCAATCAGGTATTTTGCCAAGGAGGGGGAGGAGAAAGAACCGAGGAGGGTAGAAACAACTAAGGACCCGGGAGTGCTCATGGAGGGAAACTTGAAAGTTTCCAAACAGTGTATAGAGGCGGCGCGGAAAGGTAATAGAGCACTGTATATGCTGAGGAAAACGTTCACGTCAAGGAGCCCGGAGGTGTTGTTGCCGCTTTATAAAGTTTGTGTTGGGCCACTTCTGGAATACTGTGTGCAGGCTTGGAGCCCGCATATGGTAAAAGACGTGAAAATACTTGGGAATGTTCAGTGAAGTTTCACAAAGCTGCTTGAGGGAATGCGAGATAACTCATATGAAGACAGACTAAGAAAACTTGATCTGTTTTCTCTTGCGCGAAGGAGGGTTAGAGGAGACTTAACAGAACCCTTTAAGATACTTAAGGGAATAACCGGAGTTGAGATGAAATCTCTGTTCAGCCTGCATACAAACTTACACCTCCGAGGCCACAGTCTCAAGTTGGAGAAGAAGGGAGTTGCTACATCGATTAGGGTTAACTTCTTCACATGTCGAGTCACCAACTGTTGGAACATGCTTCCACAGAGTGTAATCTCCTCGGATAGCGTGACAAAGTTCAAAAGAAAACTAGACGAGTGCTGGCCATCTTTCTTCCCGGACCTGTTTTGAGGGTTTAGTTTAGATGGGTTCCCAAAGTACTTTCCTTGTGGTAGATTTAAGTTAGTCAACTTTTCATCGCTATTTGCCATTATTGTTATCCCTTTTAAACTTTATGCATTGCTTTTATTTTATTCACAAAGTTAGTCTTATCTGAAAGTATAAGTTATAGGAATCAAACCATTATTGGTCTTACATTCAGCCCTTGTTTCATGTCATTTCAGTGGGAGTATAAACTTGTGTGTATCGGTGGCAGCTGTGAACTTGTTATATTCTGATGGCACTGATAGCTTAAACTCCTCAGCTTTTATCTGGTAACCCTCATACTAACTCATAGAAGTGAAAAATCTCTTCCCATCACCGTCGCAACACCGGACGCCCTCAGAAGCTCACTGGTGCAAGAAACTGGACAATTCCTGGCTGTAGCCTTTCTGTCCTGGAAACTGAACTGAACTGAACAACATTTCATTGAACCCATTCAACTGCGGTATGATGACAGCACGTACGAATCCTACGTATATCACCGAAAAAACGACACTTCCACTATTTTTGGGAAGTCGGCCTTTCCGTATTAATTACCAATCTGTCGTCGCCCACGCGTGTGTACATTCCCATTGGACGACGTACGTTATGATAGTTTGACATAGCGTGGTATTATAGAGGTCGGCATTGAGAACGCTGACTGTCTACGGGCATGGCTTTGTTCTTTGCGAACGCGGGATATCCGCTGAAATGATAGGGCCCAATGTTTATTAGTCAGTTGAAATATTAATGGAATTGAATTGAAAAATTAGATCGAATTCCCCCTCGTTAACATCAGATCGTGCGTTAAAAGTATGATACGCGTAGGCCGAGTTGGTATTTATAACCCTGTTACGTGAGTAATACGGTCGTGTGCATCGTTGTTGATGAATTTGTTCCATAGCATCCGTGGGTGTGTGTATGTTAACGAATTCATTCAAAGTTCATTCGAATTCATTCAAAAAAACTACTGAGATGAGGAATCTAGGTAACTGGAGACTTCAAGGTGTCGACTCGGTGTATGTTTGCAGCCCGTAAAGCAAACCGGGCACTCTACCAACTGAAGAAGACAGTGGCCTCAAGGAAACCCAGCGTGTTTGTGCCTCTGTACAAGGCTTACGTAAGACGTCATCCAGACTAATGGTGTCCTTATTTGGTCAAGGATGCTATGTAGCATCCTTATGAAGTACTAGAGAGAGTGCGACGTAGTTTTACGAACTTCTTCGTAAAACTTATAGAAGCCTTTAGGATCTTGAGCGGATTATCTGAGGCAGGGGAGCAGCTGTTCACTCGCAACGAAAATTCATCGCTTAGAGGGCACGAGTTGAAGATTGTGAAGGAAAGCGCTAAGACTCAAATCCCGGCCAACTTTTTCTCATATAGAGTTGTGAACAATTAGAACAAATTACCGTCCGAGGTAGTGTTGGCCAACACGGTTACCGACTTTAAGCGCAAGCTTGATGCTTTTTGGTTATTATTTCCGGATACTGAGTGATGATAAGGTGACCAGGATCTACTTCACCTGATGGCAACCCTTTCTCTCTCCTCGGTCTGCATCTTTTTTTTATGATTCTCACCTCTTTATTACCACTTATAGACAACCTGCGTAGGACTTCTTTATTACTTATTTGTCTCTCAGCTGTTCCTCTTTTATCACAATCAGGAAGTTATTCTTGTCCTGTCATCCAGGAATCTGATGGAGATATGGTAGCACCAACATTGGTTTTGATCTTGTCAATTAATCCGAGTATACCATGATTGCTAACGGTGATTCCAATACCGCTTCCCTCCATCATTCAACCTCTGGCATCCAAGAGATCGCTTGCATAGTCCTGATAAAGATTTGACCAAGAATATTCTCGTTGCTTTTTCAATAATATGCTGTGTCCTACATACCACTGAAGATTCCCAAACGCTGTTGAAGGGAAGTTTTTCTTCTCCATTTGTCGCAGCACGGTGGGATCATCAGAGCTCACTGGTGCAAGAAATTGGATATCAACCGGCTACTAGCCTCAAGTCCTGTGATCTGATCTGAACTGAATTCGCAGCGCGAGGTTCCAGTTTCAGTTCTGTGGTAGGAGATTCACAGGTATCGGGAAGTAGATAAATTGGTTACTGTTGTAGAGTAAACTGACTTCCACCATCGTTGAATGTGACCAAATTGCCTGCTGATACTGTCTCTTCACGCTCGTTTAAAAACCTCGCATGAAAATACGCCGGATTGCGTTCAAAAAGTTGTACTTCGTTAACCAGGGTCTCGTATTTGTGGATTGGATATTTCGTTTCATGTATGTAACGCGGTAGAAGCCAAATGTAGTAACTGACTTGCCACAACAAATGAGATGTACAACATAAATAAAATGTAGAATGAAAAGAAGACACTACATTGGTGCACATAGAGCTTTGCGGCACGAACGTCACTGGCTTCTGTTTTTCATCTTATCGGACAATCCCCTAATGCAAAAGTATGCCTTGTTCTCCAGATCTCGTCCACAAGGCCGGGGATGTCTTACTGGGGACGGGTTAGGGCATCTATATACAATCGAGGGGAGATGTTCTGAAGTTGACTTTTAACCGTGCGTCAATATTTGCTCGGCGTGATGTTCATATCTCTCGCACAAAAGAGATTTTACAGAATGTGGCGATTCCGGTATGACTAATTTTCAGTAATCACTTGGTTTTCCATACGGTTTCGTTTAGCCGTCACATTGCCTGTTATGAGTGTTTGCCAGGCTCACCGCGATATTCCGTTCATGCAAAGGTTTCATCAACTCGTAAGATAAGAAAGAAGAAGAAAGGATAGTATGCCAAACAGTGGGAACAAATGGACATGTGGAGTTCTGACTGGTCGAAGATATCGAGATAGGCGTACGCAAAAGGAAGATACGAAAATTCTTCCCTACTCGTGGGCTTCTTTTAGTAATTGGTCTTTTAAATCTATGTTCAGTCCCTCAGAACACTACATTGTCTTGATCAGGCTGCTTTCTGATAACCTACGAATTTAGATTTTACCTCAGCACAATGACGACGCTGTTCTGTTGAGACTTTGACCTCTCCAACAAAAGCGGAAGATTGTTCACATTGGAAGAATGAACTGTTCGAATCACACTAGGGAGCCTGAGGTTTTCACTAGTGATCTTCGACAGTAAGCACAATTAGACATGAACTTCGGTTTAAAAACGAAATCGAAGTGGGAAGGCAAATAAGTCCCACATGCCAATAGTGTATTCTTCTGATTGCTTAATCTACCTTTCTGAATAAAGTCGCACAGAATTGCAACAGAACTCTCATCCGTGCTAACTTTGAAATATCTATCAAGCGGATGATGCTTTCACCTCCGAATAGCTTCAGTGATTACAAACGCCTCCTTTCTGACGACGAAATGACGCCGTTTGTTGGCAGTGGAGGCTCCCGGTAGAAAGACTACGGGCAGTAATTTTGATTTAATGTTAAGGCAGTAGTAACGCCGGACGCATCGGCTTCTGGCTGTAGTGGAACTTTTGGTCTGTGATGTATATGGCAGCATTGATGGTCACATCTGCCCCACTGCTTATCAACACTACAGTTTTGGCGCTCAACAGCTGCATTAATGGTTTCCTGTTCGTATTGTCTGAAAATCCGGATTGGGCATTCAATTCCGTGGATCGGTTGTTGGTCATATAACACGGTGAGTTGGGTAGGTGGTTGAATCGAGTGGCTTCCTAGCTCTGTTTGCAATGCGCTTGCCGCGTCTGGACATGTTGTTTCTATCGCTGATTAGAATCCAGCCGATACCTATATTTTGACCCGAAAAGATTTTATTTTGAACTGAAGGATAAATCTTATCCAAAACACTAGATGTTCATTAGCAGTAATAGACAGCTGAGTCAACTACTCGTTGCACTAACCCGTTTTAGCACAAGCTATACACAACACATCCTTCATAGGACAGAGGTATTGCAAGTGACCATTCTATTCTCGGAATAAACGTAAATTTGGCGAAACCCGTTACGGGGTGGTTGAAAAAACAAGTAATTGAATTCACCGAAGGAGCAGTGCTACATTTCCTGGACAGACCTGGAATCTCAAAACGGCAGTTTGTTTTTGAGTCGTTTCGAGTTCTTTAGCTTAACTGATGACTGTCCTTAGACCCATAGTTTATTGTTTCAAAAGTATTTGGCGAATGGAATTTGCAATCAATCTGCTTATGAGCGCACCACGCAGAACGTACTCACGATGTTGTTCAGCATTGATGACTGAAATTCCAGTTCTACTAAACCTGGTAGCTTTGGCAGATATCCATAGAAAATTTATCCAACTTTTCCGTGTGTTGCTAACAGATGACAAACAAACACTTTGCTTTTGAGTTGAATGTTCGATAGCTTCAAGAAGACATCCGGCGTTATAATTTGAGCAGTCGACAGTGTCTTTATCAAAAGTGAACCGTGGTTAAAATGTACCTTCCGTTTATTTGGATGAGGAATAGCGATTGAGTCGAGGTATTTCGTAAAGATGTAGCGCCAATGGTTTTATGCGTTGACAGCCCCGGAGAATGTGGATCATCCTCAAGACGCCCTGGTCGGAGAAATCGGTCAGTTGGTTGTTTCCCAGATTACTAAACTGTCTACTGATGAGCGGTAAAGGGTTCTGGTTAATGCAGGTTGAGCATCACGCATAGTTGATTGCAGCTTTCGTGTTCTCATAGGCTTTTCAGTCAGTCCCTTCCTAAGGGAAACGCTATGCACGAGTTTTTCCCTCGGAATAAATTGTTACCAACGATACATCACCGCACACGCGTACGAATGAGAAGATTAGAAACGCAGCAATCAAGCTGTGTTAATAAAAAAAATATATTGGCATATTCACTGAAGCTAGAATAGGCGCAGGTTTGGTAAATTAGTATGAAATTGTCGTTCGGGAAATGTATTTAATACGCGCTAAGCGTCTGCTTGATCATCCATGTTAGTGTGTGCATGGCGGACTGATTGTTGTGTTCAGTAAGTGGGCGAGTTCAATTTCCCCCTATTGTCGAAACACACTTCGGTCCTTTCTGATCTTTGTGTATTGCTGGGCCCGATATCAGCAATCCTATTTCGTTGCCCCTCTTTCTGACTATTGGATGATCTCTTGCATTCTGAATTTCTTTCTGCATATGTGCCTATTGAAAATATTTTCTCAGTTTGATCTGGACCTGATCCCTGTTCACTCACGTCAAGCCGCTCTTTATCATTCATCTTGATTGTGCATTACCCATGCATATGTACTCGTAACATTATGCACCATATTCCGTATTGTTGCGTACTTTTTGCTCATTAGTGGGTGACGACTAGGTGTGGCAACTAGTTGTCTAATTTTTGATGTCGAACTTGCTTCCAAGCCGTCCCATTGGAAGTGGAGTTTTGCTTTTGGGAACACATCGCAGTCCATCATGCTACTTCAGGATATCAAAGACTCACGGAGCCTTCTAGAAGACTTGATTTTAGCTTACCCATTCTATTGACTTTTTTTGTTTAATAATGGCATGCTTTAGGTTGTGTTTTGCGTATTCTCAGTATTCTGCAGTCCCCGAATCGATGACCATCAACAGGAACTCTGATTAGGACGGAGTTGCCAAAAACGAAGTCCAGCTGTTGTCGGTTGCCTTTTTTTCGCTACAGCGTTTGCTTGTACAATCAAGATGATTTCGCACAGTTTACTGAGATAATCCACTAAGACCGGCCTGTAGTGATTGTTTTTAGGTGTCTCAGGCGGTGATATCTGAATGCCAACACCACCCAGTACGTTAACGTTGAGATAATGTTAATGTTAACAGATAATCTGTCTAGATTCTCCGTATCTTGTATGCGGGTTTTCAAAGTGTCACTCTTTTTACACGTCTCTTTGTCGTCGCTTCGGCCGACTAGTGCAAGGTGCGAGGTGGACAGATGATGACCTGACGTAGACAAATGGAATCGTTCACGATGATGTTGGTCACTGTAGGTCGGGTTCGTCTCCCGGGCTGGGGCACTCGCGACTCACAGAGTAGGTGGCTTGGGACGTTAAATGAGGACGGCTAATCGGGCTTAGTGGCGTGACTGTTGTTGTTTGGCCGAGTTGTCTGTGAAGTGAGTGCACTTAATGACGCGGGGCAGTGAAAGCCGTAAGGAAGCTGTCTTGCTGATGACGCCTTACTTTCACTCACAGCCCTGTTGTTTGTTTGCAAAGTGTAGTCGCCTTGATGTTGTATGTTTGAATATAGACGTAGTTATTTTCAGTAGTCAAGTCCCCTTCCTATCCCCTTTTTTCTTCTCTCTTCCTATTTAGGATTTTTTTCCATCGTGGTTGTGTGACAGTTAAGCATGAGTGTGAACCACTGATGTAGTGTTGTCTATGATGATGATGTTGAGGAGGAGGATTTCACACGTCTGGCATCTAAACACATCTCCACCAATACTGTTGTACTGCTGTCACGTTGCTTTTGTTTACCTCAAAACAGAGACGATGGCTAGTGTATTCAGGATGCAGATTTCTTGTATTACGGTTTGTGATATGATCCTTCCAATAAAGTTGGGGTTATGAACTCTCAGCAAGGTCGACTAGTCGTTCTCAAGTGTTATTTCAGTATTAGGTTTGAGAGGGCAATATGTCTCAAGTAATGATATATGACTTACTATTGTACATCTGATGCAAACTATTCTTAGCCAACACTAATTTTAGATATTCATGACGCCGTTCAACTTGGCTCCGTCTTTCTCCTGATCGATTCTAGCATCAGGTAGACAACGTAACAGTTGTTTTAGATAGTCTTGTCTCGAATTGCACAAACGACTCTCTTAAAACATGGGTTCAGTTCTAAACCCTTAGCCGACTTTCTGACTGTCAACTATCCAGAAGAGGGCATGCGGGTAATCTAGTGGGTCATCTGCTCTGCCCCGAAGACGCTTAAACTATGCGACGATCACCGGTTTGAACGGATCTGCAAGTTGTGCTTCATTTAAGGGGATATGAGCCAAGGCGTCGATCGTAGGCTGCCTGCATTTAGCGAATGGCAGAATCTGGTTTGTCACGGGCTCTCTCGTCCTTCCACTTTTGACGACCCACGGGTCACAGGACTGCTTTTGTACCAATCTCATATAAGATGTATCGTTCATCTGGGATAGCTGGGCGTCGTCTACGGGATATGTTTACTGATTTACCGGTCACTAGTTCTCAATTGATTGTCAATCCCATGATTCACTCCGCCGCCTCCTGAGTGGATCCTTCTAAGCCGTCACCCTTCGTCGACCTCGCTAGGACGTATCCTACCAACGCGACAAACTGCAACTTCGCTAGTCCTATAAGTTCTGTTATCTGTTACACCGAGATACTGACGACCGACTACGTTGACACACTACACGCCATCTGAGACTGATTATCTAATAATGAAGCTATAAAAAATGTTCATGGCTTCTTATACTTATGAGGATGCATTAACAGCAGTTTGGATGTAAAAAATGAAGTTGGGGTTCGCGTCTTCAAACCTGTGGCGGTCCTCTCTTTTCTACAGAGGTGCATCGTCCTGAAGCGTGATGTATTTGGCTGATTTTGGTCAGCCTAGCGTAATCTATCCCGCATATGATCTTGTATCATCATCATCATCATAGCAACCATGAGCCTGCCCAGAAAGTACTGTGGCTCGGGCCGCCGCTTACCTCAACAGCAACGTGGAATATCCTGGAAGAAAGCGCTACTAAGAAGTTTAAAAATTAATAAAAGACTAAGTGGGAGAACTAGAAATGGTGTGGATGCAGGTAAGCCATTGACTGCGACACCGCCATCTCGGATAGCGTCTCTAACCAGCGGTTTGAATGATCACGAGGACCCCATCCAGGCAGGCGACATCTACCCACTCTGCTCAATGGAGCAGTCAAGACCTTTATATTTCGTGACCACGTTGTTGCTTGACCACTATGTGGTTTCACTCAACTGTTGGTGGTCTCGGTATATGATGTTCGGTACGGTAAACGCTCGGCTGACGTACGAAGTACGTGGCCTCACCATCGCAAGCTATGCACCGTGAATAGCTAACCAATTGATCGCGCATCTCGAGCATTGCTCACACGATCAGTCCGTTTAATGTGGGCTAATTGACGGAGACAACGATGGTCGAACACCGCAAGCTTATTGATATCTTCCTTGCGAACAGGCCCCGTTTCCGAACCATAGAGCAAAACAGAACGTACACAAGCATTATACACTCTTCCTTTCAGCGACAACCTAACGTCTTTCCGACGCCAGAGATAACGCAGCTTGGCAAAGGCAATGTGTGCCTTTGCTGTTCTCGCTGATATCTCATCAGCAATGTTACAACCTGGTGAGATAGTGCTACCCAAGTATGTGAAACTGTCCACAGTCTCAAGCGGGTTACGTGCAATAAAGAAAGTAGGGGTGAAAATGCCCCAGTCTGGAAGCAACACTTCGCACTTTGAAGGTGCGAAGCGCATTTCATACAAACCAGCCCGGTCGCTCAACCTATCCAGCATGGTCTGCATGTTTTAGGCGGAGGGCCTAAGTAAGACAATGTCGTCCGCGTACTCCAGATCGGTCAATCTAGCGCCAGGAAGAAGCTCAACACCAAACCCACTGTATTCCCGAAGCGCACCCTCCAGAATGTCGTTCATGACAAAATTGAACAGAAAGGGGGAGATCTGACACAGTTGACGAACACCACTAGAAGTGATGAACGCCCGAGACGGTTGTTCATAAACTTTCACCTTGCTTCCAGAGTGGTCAAACAGTGACCCCAACAGATTCACGTATTTCTGTGGTACTCCCTTGCGGAGAAGGCAGCTCCAGAGGACGTTACGAGCAACTGAGTCGAAAGCAGCCTTTAGGTCCAAAAAGACAACGACTCGTAATAAGTGAACCATCTTTTTCACATGGTTTCAGTTACGACGACCAATACAACCACCGATCAGAGAAAAAAGCCTGCTATTCTCATATAAAAAGGCTCTTTCCATCTCTTTCGATTGTTCAGTCAAGTAGTGCCCACTGTCTCCACGGTCATCATCATAGTCAAAACCAGGTGGGATCGACCGACGCTTGTTCAACGACGTGCTGGAAATCCAGTTCTGTCGAAACTGAACAGCTCTTTCGGAACATACCTGTTCACATCATGCTGTCATAGCTTCAGCGATTTGTTCCCAGTATTCGTTAGGATCACTCACCTGACTCGAACTGAGCAACTTGTCCACCAACGCCTTCTGGTAAGCATGATCTTGTATATCACCTGACAGCGAACACCTTGTAGTGTAAAAGCTAAAAGCGTAATCTATTACCCTATGGGGCTTAGCACTTCAGTACTGAAATCGTGAGTCATCTTTAAATATTTTACCATTCATGTTCGAGTTCGGCCGTGCGCATCGCGTGACACCACCAAACAATCAATTATGGAGATAGAAGGGGTGTTTGGTAATGTGAGTCAGTTGGCTTTTATTTCGCTGAGTCCTTATGGTCGCACTGGCTTGGTTGGTAGTCATGTCTTGAGCCGAACACCGCTTGCAAATGTCATGATCAGTTGGAAGGGATAATGCGCAAGCTAGATGAGCGATCGTCCAACTCAAAACAGTTGCTAATGGATTAGTAAACCTTAGTTTTGATGAGTTTTATGACTTATTCCTCATTCTTTCTCCTGTTGCCTGTGAATAAGTCATCCTAATCGTAATTTTATGGCAATCGATATTCAGTATCAGTTCTTGATATATTGATTTTGTTGATATTAATAATAATACTAACAATAACGATAATGTTAGTGGTGGTGATAATGGTGGTGCCATTCACATTTATTACTGTCTTCTTTTTCAGGATGGGTTACTGTTGAACCCGGGTCATGTCAGAGTTTGAAAGAGTAAAAGTACTTGTTGTCGGAGATTCTGGTGAGTCCGATTCTTATGGTTTTTTTATTTTCAGGTGTCGGAAAAACTGCACTGGTACATTTACTGTGTAATCAACAACCTTTAACTAACCCTTGCTATACTGTCGGCTGTAGTTTGGATGTGAAGGTTTTCTTTTTTATTGTCTATATAGTACCATTGCACTTTGTCTGTCTAGGTGCATCAATTTCGAGCTGATCCCAGTCAGGAAAGACCGTTTTTCATCGAGTTGTGGGATGTCGGTGGTTGCAATGCACATGCTAATACACGGTCTGTGTTCTATCACGGAGCGCATGGTCTTATTTTGGTATACGACTGTACGAATAGCAAATCTGAGGCGAATCTTAGGAAGTGGCTTTCGGAAGTACTGCACAAAACTCCTTGTGGCAGGTGAATCAATCTATAATTGTATCTATAAATTGTGTTTCCACACTGTAGACTGTAAATACATTTGTCATCATTATTTCTGTATAAACCGGAGCAATAAATTAGTGCGATACTTAATTCGTTGGATTTCAATTAACAGGTTTGAGCCTGAACGGTGTCAATCGCAGCTTGTCAGGTTGAGCAGGGTGGTTTTGTGTTCAACTGTTCGTAAGCATCAACAATTAGTGTATATCAACGGTTGTTTTTCGGCCTGAAGCAGCCATTTTTTGTTTTGTTCATGCACTCCGTGAATATGCACTTGGAGCTGAAATAATCAACCAGTTTTATGCTACTGGTGAGTAGCTTAGAAGATTTGCCAGTTGTGATTCAATTTGCATGCGGATTTTTAGGGTTTCACCTAATTTCGAATCGGCCACAAACACCGCATATCTCTTCACGTCATATAATCAAGTATTCAAGTTGAGAAACCATCTCATGAGCTTGAAAATGTAAAGTTGAGACTATTTACCCAACTACCTGTAGTAAACCCTCCTAAACGATACGCTGGTCCGATCTCGGTATAATGGTGCGTTCGATAAAATCGGATTCTCGTCCCGGTAATAATTCGCACGGAAATCTTGCTCCCGAATGGTACTGCGGGTGTCCCCGTATTCGCTCCCAAGACAAGCCAAAAGACGCGTACAAAAAAGAGCTTTGTTCCGCCCCAAAACGTGTGCG
>JTDE01001345.1:115522-126396 GCA_014338405.1 Paragonimus skrjabini miyazakii | reverse complement strand
GTTGCCGGGAAAAAAGGAGTTAGGGTCGCAGATGAGCCTAGCGGTATAAAAAGTCTCGACCACTTTGAACAGTTCCGCTAAGTAGGACTGAGTCAATCGTTTTATTTTCTTTCTCACGACGGAGGCGGCTTGGGACGGCAACAGGGTGGGAGCTCTAACATTACCCTTTGTTTTTTTATCTTTGTTAAATACACCGGGGAGCGGACTATTATGTATATATTAAACAGTGATCAATACAATGACAACCTACAAAGTAGTGTTCTTCAACGCGATTCTGTATTCGTTTATTTTATATTCTATCCACCAATCACATTTTGAATACAGTTATCTAATTCACATGAAGCTTTTCGAATCACACAGCATCGAGCCACTGGCGTAATGTGTAAGGGGAAACTTAACTGGTAGTGCCTCACTGGGTTCCACTTATGCACTTTATCAGAACAGAAAGGAGACATGCCGTGGTAGGTTAATCTCTCTTTTAGTTTTGTCAGTCACAAACGTTATGCATGTTGATTATATACATTCGACATTTAGAGATAAACACTGAGTGGGCACACCTGCAGTCACGCTGTGTTTAAAGTACTCAACACCACGGCAATCAACTGGGTTGTCTCAGCCGCTTTTGTGTACATGAAACGTAACTTAGCCAAAGACCAGTAATTTTTGATATGGATTGCGCACCAGCATCCCGAATGAGCTTACGAATCCCGTTCGGTGACCCGTTGTCATCAAGTTTATAACAGTCTGTGACGTGGCATTTCGAGCGACAGATTCTCCCGTTCGAAGTTGTTTTGTCACCAGTGGTTTCAATTATTTCGAGTGATGTTTCACCGTTCGATGAGAGAACTGTCGATCTGTTCTGCATATCCGAATGTCATTGTCATTGCAAGTAAGCTGGTACATAACGTGAGGGACAACAATTGAACGAGCAGCATTCAGGATTACAGACAATCGGTGGTTTACGGTTAGAAACAGATGCAACTGCACAGTTACATGCTTACTAGTTTGAACAGTATAATGCTCAGCAGATATTATTCTCCAGGTGGTTTCCTTTGGATTACAAAAATGGAAAGACTCCCTTCTTTTACGCTTTTTGTGCTGACTCGTTCTTACCCTGAGACGTATATTGAGGTTAGCACAGTGGTAAGCAACAACAAACTGACAAGCAGTACCCACCGACTTTATCAAACTGGGCAGTCAGGTCTTCAAGTTCTGTAGCATCAAAATTTCGGTGGTTCTAACGGACATTACGTGCTTACTTCTGTTTCTCAAATTTTGCATCTTTACTTGACTGTTGTCATTTTTATCACCTATCATACTACTGATAAGATTGAGAAATCCATTCAATCAACTTGCTGCTCTCGGTATCAAACGTTTGGCTCAAAAGCGAATAAGTCGTTTTGAGCGAGAACCGAAGCGTTTTACAAAATAGTCGACCTGTCTTATTCTAATTCCTAGTAATGAAGATTGGGACATCGTTCGTCGATTCTCATTTTACTGGTCTTGCAATGGGTGAATATGACCGCCGCACTGTTCTGTATGGCTCAATATGTGCATACCGTCACATCGCATCAACATGAATTCTCTTGACAGCGGACCGCGTGAATGCACATTTTATCCAATGAGGTCGAAATAATTCCGCCGGTAACACTACTTCTGATTGACTCCTGTGCAAAAAAATGAGTTCCGATTCACGTAGTAAGAAGCTATTCAATGGATTTTTGTAGGCGTTATTCGATGTGTTTCTCCGTGAACCCAAATGTGAACGAATTAAAATTTTGAAATTGATACTTGATGGTGAAGATGAGAGTAAGGGACTCTGATCGTCTGTTATTTTTACAGATGAAGATGTCTTCAGGCTGTTGAACCCATTGGCGTCCAGGTTAGTATGGCGTGTGTGAGGAATTGCATATACATTCTGCAACTTTAACGTACAACTTTAGGCCCAGTTGATCGGTGGCTTCAGGTTGTTTTTGTAACAGCGTACTGGAATCTTCACACTTTGTTTGGAGTGCCACAGCTACAAAGACGCTTTATAGTGAAGTGTATTCTCTTAGTTACTGCGTCTATTCCCTACATTCCTCATAGATCGGTCAATTTTCCAATAAAATGTGGATCTCTAGCCTACAGTCTTAGCAATCGCAATCTCTTGGATACAGTCTTATTCGTTTCACTCACATGACAATCGCAGGGAGTATTTTCAACATTTTTCCAAATAAGTTTCCAGGTAGGCTCTTCGTGAACTGGAAAAGCGAACTAATGAAGCTGTGGAATGGTACTGGTGATCAGTTTGTGAGTCATCAGAAGTACGTCGAAAGGGCTGAAGGACGTTATGTAAGCGAAAAGGAATATACTCGTTGAAACGCAGTGTCATTCAGATTAAAGTTGTTCCACATGCTTATTTTTGATTTTAGCCACTTTTTTTATCACCAATTCCTTGACGTTATCTGAGTACGGACACATACATACGTACTCTATTAATATTTTTAGCTACTAACTTATTTTTGAGTTAGTTGTGCCGTTTATCTCAGATTCATTACAGTCCCTACAGACCCTGCGGTTGTGAAGAGCGTATGCTGGTCCCATGTAGCAACTCAGTCTGCTTCAGGATCCTAGATGTTATAATTCTATAAAGTGAAGTGGCATAAGTAGTATCTGCGTAATGTTGAAAATTTACCGGACATGTGATGGTAAGTTATCGTGGGATTATATTACTAATGAGTAGTTCGACAGATCTGATGATTTAGGTGAGACTCAATCGTGAAAAATGATAGCTTCGGCTGGATTCGAATTAGCTCTGGTGGATTCCAGCGTAAACTGTTTGAGAAATCCTGTCGAACAGTCGGTCCCCTGGGTCATTTGATGGATTCCATATGAGACAGTAGAGTGGGTGGGCAACATAGTCCAAATGTGAAATTTCCGAGCTCCCGGCGTGGCTTCGTAGCTCAGCTGGTGGACCGGTTGCCACTTTTGAGCATGCTGTTTTTGTAGCTGATTCGAATCCAGCCGAAGCCCTGATTTTCCGCAATTGGATCTCTTCTAGATAATAAAATCAACGACAGCCAATTCGCAAATGAGTTCGTAACTACAAATTTCGACAACTGTCGTTCCAATTGCGGGAAATACAGTGGGAGTTTACCACGCGCGCATGTCTGTTGAGTTGCAACGACCGCGAAACCGACCGTTTGCTCTCAACGTGTTATACTAAATAAACATCAAGTTCACCAATTTACTTGCGTTGATCCTACATTTTCAGTTTAGAATCTGTGAATTACTATGGATCAACAGGAGTTGGCAAAGTGACCAACTTCTTCTCACATTGGTCTTCTAACGAATTCCCATCTGGGCTTCGTGCTCGTAGTCTGGAGAAGAATGAAGAGCTAGTGAAATCTGTGGACACCTCTTCCAGTCCTCCTATTCCGGTTCTCGTGGTTGGAACCAAATTGGACTTGTTGGATTTGGCAACTAAACGCCAGATCAGCCAGCGTGTGGACGAGGGGCGATGTTTTACCGATTCCGCTGGTTGGAACAGCAATCTTGGCAGTTGTCATTCTCTACAGTCAGCCTCTGTCACACTACCACAGTCTTCCCCCAGCGAATCCATGAAGGAAACGCGTTCGACCAGCGTGTTTGTGAATTTGAATGGCCCTCCCAGTTGGTTGAATACGACAAAATCTCCGGTGGACAGGAACGTGGAATTGGGATTTCCGAAAATATTTTTGGTTAGTCATTGTGCCTTATTAATCGGAATGATAGTGGATAGCTTAGTTTGTGTGACTCCAATTTTCCTGGAGGAGCTTATTATGTTTTACGTTTAGAGTAGGTAGATTTACTTTTTATTTGGTAATTCCCTAGCTAAGCCACGAGTTAAAACCAAAAGAGTTGTAAGTTTTGCAACGTTTTGACCCTCTCGGAACGCCTTTGTCAAGCAGCTCAAATCAGAAAACTTACATCGTTCAAGCTTCATATGAGGTAAACATCAGCTGGCACGTATTTGTGTGTTCAACATGCGGTGTGGGAAAGGCAACTAATAGAATGTATGGGTTTACGGTTTACCTGGGGTCACCACTTGAAGATCCCAGGTGCGGATAAGGATTGCCGGTTGTTGTGTGGTTGTATGCGTGTTCACCTGACCTTTTCTGCTTCCTTGACATGGTGATCAGGTTTGTGTGTTGTTTTGATCTGACGGACTATACTGACTGAGTCCTCCGTCCTTGCAGGTTCAACCGTGTCAGATTGGCCAAAGAGGAGCAGTTAGATAAAATGCAGTCGGGCTCGTTGTTGATGATGATGGTATGTTGTGTTATGTTTCGAATTGATTTTTGTTCTTTCCGGGTCTTGTTTTTCGTGTGACTTGTTCTTTGCAGTCGTGTTGGTCCCAGTGTATGTTGACTTTATAGACGTGTGGCTCTCGAGCCTGTGCGTAGCTAGTGCAATCTGGTCGTTGCTCATGGTCGATGTTGTTGCGGTTGTCTTCATGTGTGCCACCTGTTGCCTTGCGGTACAAGCTTTTGTGCAAAAGGCTTTGGTTGAGGGCTGTAATCGCAATCCTGTGTAGGTTTGGGTATTCTCGCAGTATTCAAAACACATGTAAGCCATGATTATACAACGTAAACCAGAGACCATAGTTTATCCACCGTCGTGCAGAATAAACTGGGTCGCCCTATCTGCTGTTTGAGACAGAGCCGGTAGGCGAAAATCGGTTACCGCTAAACCTTCCCTCTTCCCTTACCCTAATGACCACGCCAGCACGAATCCCGGAGCAGATATCGCTCACCATAGTCTCAGTAACACGGCGACCAATGTGAGACACTCCCCGGGATGCAGGACGCTTTCTGCTGGGGCATGGAGTGTGCACAGGTTGCTGACTCAGTGTAACACTACAGGACGACGGAAGCGCCGAACCGTACTGACCGCTATGGAACTGTGCTGGTATGGAATCGAAGCAACAGCCTTGAGTGAGACAAGGCCTGCGGATCAAAGTAAGCTCCGAGATGCAGGTGCCGGGTATACCTTGCACTGTATAGGTTACCCGGCAGACGATGCGCGGGAGCATGGTGTCTGTTTTGCAGTCGCTAATCGCATCAGTGCTTTGATGGTAGGCAACCGCACGGCATTAGCTCTCGAATGCTGTCCGTGCGCCTGCGACTCCGTCGAGGTAAGTGTGCTACATTTATTAGTGTTTATGGTCCAACTATGTGTCACACTGATGATACAAAGGACCAGTTCTATGATCAGCTGTCCGCCACAATCTGGTCGGTGCCGGTGAGTAACCGACTGTTTGTTTTGGGTAACTTGAACGGCCGAGTTGGGCACGACCCGGTAGCCTGACCGAGAGTCCTCGGACCCTACGGCATTGGTTCAGTGAGCGCGACCGGTGATCGTCTGCTCCACCTGTGTGCCACGTACGAGTTGGCTATCACTGACACCCGATTCCAGCTGGATGCGAACGACATCACGACGTGGACTCATCCATGAAGCGGTCATCACCATTTGCTTGACTACCTGACTGTGCGGCAGTGTAACCTCCGTGAAATGCGTACCACGCGAGTGATGCGCGGTACTGAGTGTAACACCGTTAGTAGGCTGGTCAGGACTGAGTTGTTTATTCATCTCTGCAAGTCTGTTTATTGTAGATCATCCGGATAGCGGCAGAAGTTGGATGTCAAGCGATTGGATAACTGTGAGATTAGGGCTGCTTTCCGACGTGCCGTTGCCGCTTGTATGCAAGGCGCTCCTGTATCCACCACCCTTGGGAATATTTGGCAGCACCTCAATATATAGATCACGGCAGCAATAACCGAAACGATCAGTGTCGAACACTAGAAACGTCCGGACTTGTTCGACAAAGGCAACGCGGCTATCTCTAGCTTGGTACGAGAGAAGAATGCGGCGTTTACCGCCCCCACAATGGATCCGGACAATATGGACAGGAGAGTGACATTCCAGAGTACTCGCTGTCAACTGACTGAACGTGTTCGCGGAATCAAGGAGGAAGACGCAGGATGGGCGGATGCAGGACTACCCCGATCACGAACAACACAAGCTGTTCTACGATTCACCTAGGGCAATTTTCGCTCCATCCGTCCAGTCCACCGAAGCAGTGGCTGACGGGACACCGGCTATTCTTGCACCCAGCCAGAAGATATCATGAAAGTCTGGCGCCAACACTTTGGTAGCCCACTAAACCGCCCTGCTACCATTAAGTATTCGGCTGTGAATAGCCTGCCGCAACAGGCCATCAAATCTTCACTTACTCTCGTCCGCGATTTTCAAGTGGTGCAGCTATCAGACGATTACGCAATGGAAAAGTTGCAGGCGAAGATGGATAACCAGGTGGAATCCTGAAGAATGTCGAACCGGCACAGGGACGCGCTTTGCTCCAGCAGGAAGAGATTCCACACGATTTCAAGGATACTGTTATAGTACCTTTGTTTAAAGGTTAGGGTAGCAAGCAATGCCCTGACAACTATCGGGGCATATGTCTGCTGAGCAGCGCAGATAAGGTGCTTGCCAGAATCATTCTGAACCGACTGTATACGGAAGTCTCGGAGACAAATATTCCTGAGGAGCAATGCTGATTCCGGGCGAGTCGGAGTACGATCGGCCTGGTGTTTGCTGCTCGACAAATTCAGGAAAAATGCCGGGAACAGAAGTAGCCTCTGCATGCCCTCTTCGTCGACTTCACCATGAGACGTTGTGGATGGTGTTTGGTAAGTTTGGATGTCCAGGTAAGTTCACCAGCTTGATTCGAATGTTGCATGTGGGCATGATGGCAAAGGTACAATCGTGTGGATCGACCTCTGTTGAATTTGACATTGTCACTGGCGTGAGGCAGGGTTATGTGCTAGCCCCAGCCCTATTTAGTTTATATTTGACTACCACGTTAACAGTTGTTTTTCAAGACTGGGGAGGACGGCGTTGAGATTGAGTACCGGAGGGATGGACGCCCAACAAATGTTTAACGTTTCGGCGCCCCATACCTCAACGATGCGCATGCTTTTGTTCGCAGATGACAGTTCGCTATTTGCTCAAAGTGGAAACAAAATACATTGACTGGCCACGGCTTTCGCGACCGCGGCATTCAAGTTTGAAGAAAAAGTATCGCGCATCTTGAAGAACGTGGAAAACACCGCTCCAGGTTTGGACAATCTGTTGTCCAAACATGTAAAGCGCATGAAAGTTGATGTCTTGGTCGGATACTTCAACCTTTTCCTGCCAACCCAAGGTTGTGCAGTCCATTTATGCCGTTCCCGCATCACGCTTGTACCCAAAGTGGATAATTCATCTCTCATCGAGCTCAGACCTATCAACTTATCTTCAACGTTGATACGTTGTTTCCACAAGATATTGGCCGATCGTTGGAATACAAGCCTGCAACTGCCCACTCTTCAGTTTGCATTCTTACACCGTGACAATTGCCGTGAAGTGACCTCACTGCTTCATACACTGCTCCGGAACTCATACGCGACGTCTTCAAGTCTATGTGCGGCTTTTATCGACGTGTCCAAAGCGTTCGATTGTATCTCATAGGATTCGTTTATGAGATCGACCTGAGCTTTTGGTGCTCCTCTACCTCTAACGCATTGCATTGCCGAATCCTATCGGAATTCTTCCGTTACACTCAAAGATCTGATCCCAAAGTGGTGTTCGTCAGGGTGACCTACTGTCCCCGCTTCTATTCATTATTGCAATGGATGAGGTGCTGGCACTATGTCGACTGGAGGTTGGCTACCAGTTCCACGATATACTGGTTAACGGTTTCGTCTACGCCGACGATCTGGTCCTTCTAGCTGAGAATCCTACGCGTCTCTCCGAAAAGTTCGCAGCCTCCGCTAGTGCCCTGGAACTATCCAGGCTGAAGATGAACACATGCAAGACTAAGCTCATAGTCATCCGCAGTGACCATAGATATAACTCAACCGTTATCTCTAATGTGTCTATTCACTTCGACCCGGACATAATCCACTCACTAAGTGCCTCTAACATGGTGGCCTGTCTCAGTATCCCGTTCACCTGGAAAGGTAAAGCGTTCACTAATCATCGTCTGCAGCTTCGTACGATGCTGAATGAAACCACCACAACGTCCTTGAAACCACATTAACGCATAGACCTCCTGAGACTACATCTGATCCCGGAGGTGAATCACTGAATGGACTGTACAATTCGCCAGTTTGTTCGGCGGTGGCTCCGCTTTCCTAAATACACATCAATCAGCTACACCCACACTCCCAATTCGTTTGGGCTGTCTGGACATTCCGAGTTTGTCCACCATTATTCCAGTTTTGCGTAAATCTCAGGTGGAGATACTACTTTCCAGTCAGGGTCCAGTTCTGCGGAATGTGGTCAAAAGTAATTCGTTTGGCCCTATCTTGAAGGAAGTGAACGTCCCGGTGCGCGTTCAGGGTGTAGTGGTGGTGAACAAGGAGGAAGTCCACGCGGCATGAATGGATAAACTCTGTCATCCGCTAGACGGCCATGATCTTCAGGAAGTGTCCCGATCTCCACTCTCTAGTCGTTGGCTGTTCAATCCAGACCGCATCTTCCCTAGGACCTTCATTCGTGCCATCCAGCTCAGATGTAATCTCTTGCGGACTGAAGTCCGAAATTCGCGAGGTGGCCGATGTGACCACTCAGTTCTCTGTCGTGGCAACTGCGGTCAGCCAGAAAGCCTCGCTCATATTCTGCAGTCATGCTTGACCGCCCATGACGTGCGTTGTGCTCGACACAACCGCGTAGCCAAAGACCTGGCGAAACGACTGCGCAACTTAGGCTATATGGTTTTCGAGGAGCTGCGAGTACCATCGGCGAGCTCGTCCATGAAACCCGATGTGATCGCGGTTCGTGACTGTGCTGTCGTGATGCCTGACGTCCGTATAGTGGATGGCTACCGATGCCAACTTGCCTGGACGGACAATGTCACGAAGTACGGAAGCGACTCTCATAATGCCGCCATTCAGTCAGTCCTTTACTCTATGGGCTGTGTTTCTCATTCATCTGTGATAATCTCTTTTCGCGGTATCATATTTCCCTCTTCGTGTAGCGCTATTCTTCGACTGAGGCTGCCCTCCTACGCAGTCACGGATTTATGTCTATTGACTGTTCTAGGTTCCCTAAAAACCTACGATACACTTATGCGAGGAACCTGGCATTAACTGTTGCCACCTGTCTGACAGTTGTCTCACTATGAAGGATGTTTTTCTGTCCCGATGCGTGAGCCTTGACTGTGGTAGCACTTCTATGCCCTGAAGAGCTTTTGATTTTGTGAGACTGACAGGTTACTTCTTTAATTGGTAGTTTTTCTTTTTTTCTGAAATCCGTTTGTTACATACCGCACAAGTGACTTTTCATTGGATGACTGGACTACTCTAACGCTTGCTACTTTTGTAACAAGACTTGTCAACTGTCCACTGTTGCCAATTATGCAACGCTCCACATTTGATAGGTAGCTTGTTTCCACACACACCTTTTTACATACCTGTTGCATAATTTTGGTATCAAAGTTTGCTCGTCCTTTGAACGAATATGTGTATATTGCTGTTCAAAATAAACAATACTAGTAGTAATAGTTGCGCGAGCTATCAACAGATGCATTTTTGGCGCCATACTAATACTTTTCGACCCACGTCACTTGTAGATGACAAAACGCCACTTGTCTCTACAAACTGGCAGATGTGTTCTGCACACTTGCACTTCGTTTTGTCTTTATGGCTGTAGAACTCGACCTGTTCATTCGAAAAGTGCTAATTGATTCCGCGTGTTTGATGGACATCGCCTGCACACAATTAACGGATAGAATAACGAAGTCATGAAGTTTTCCTGTAGTGGATGCTCAAAAAAACTATAAGATATACATCTTTGCTACTAGTACGATCTCCCGTCGTCGGCTTCCTCGTCGTACACGTTTCATATATCACCTACTTTGCGGAACAGAGGGTCGCTTGGGATAAGCAGTGTGACAGCCAAACCATAATTTGACACGGAGACATGCAACAACCGGTGTTGAAACATTTCTGTCTGTTTAACTAGTCTCTTTGGTTGAAGACCGGTTTCCACAACACCTGTATACAGAAACCATGAGATGTAGTACAGAATCGTAATCGTAGACGCCTACATGGTGAATCTGTTCATCAGTTCTTATTCCATTTTGTTCCATTTTCTATAATCATTCATTCAAAACGACCGTGAACCTGACCAAAAGGTACTATGTTTCGGGCTGCTGTTCATCGCAACAGTAACATTGTATGTTCCAGAAGAAAAAATCGCAAAGGATGTGCTGTTCGTGGCGAAACCTTCTATGTTAGTATTTAAACGGCATGTGTGAGGGCATTATCGTCTTGCTTTTGCCTTTCCGCCCGTCTTGTGTACAACCTATGTCCATTGGACATGTCCGTTAGTTCGGAAACTAATTCTCCCAACCAAACACAAACCCTGTTTTGTCAAGAGTTACGTCATAAAAGCTGATGTGATACGGTCCGCAGTGATGATCGTGTGGGGTGAGTTGATTTGGGATTGTAGAATAACTTCCTACTCATTCACTTTTTATGGTCAGGTGAACTTGTTGAAAGTCTGAAGATGTTAGGTCATATGTCATGTTTACTAGTCAGTTTTACTGCCCCCGAATTGCTGGTAACGGTATAATGACAGGATTCAATCTATAGTTCTTCATATATGTTTGTTGATGGGCCAGTGATACGCCAGATCGGCTAAAAGCACTCGTTTTGTAGCTCATCACCGTCCTATGCAGTTGGACCCTCGAGCCAAGTGCTACGGATGACTGTCAACGCAAAACGGGAGGTGTTGGGGAAAGTCTATTTTCCCCAAAAATGATTTATTTTTCGAGATATTATCGAAAAATAAATTGTGATTTTGAA
>JTDE01001345.1:96316-115422 GCA_014338405.1 Paragonimus skrjabini miyazakii | reverse complement strand
TCAATTTTGTGGCACGTTTCTTCGGCGTCTATGATTGGCCCATTCCACTTTCAATGCATCAATTCCAGTGGGATTCTTCAAGGCCATCAAAAGACTATATATATGCAGACGTTCGTCTGCATTGTTACCTTTGGTTTGAGAGCAAATACATTCTCAGCTAAGGTCACGGTCTTCTGTGTTATTCTGGGGTTTCCGGGTATTGCTAAGCTCTGTGCTACGTTCCGTGATTTGTATTGTCGTGCGCTAGACATTTGGTGATTATCGTTGACCACGAGGGTCATAACACCGAACGTTCATGTTTGTTTTGTGGTCGTCTTCGATGCCCACGTATCATATTATTTCGGCTCATATTGTCTGCGTAATCTAAATTTATTAACGGTCATTGATATTTTCTTTATATGTAATCACTAATTCTGTCAACAATTAATTCTTCCTCATGGTGCACTAAAAATGAACATACAGTCGTATCGCTGAGAAAGACAGTCTTAATGCCTACTTTGTGCAAGATCTTCTAACTTGCTTCTGATGTCCTTTAAGGCACTGATGGCGTCGCATTACGGACTCTTTCTAATTGTATTTTGAAAGTCTCTTTTCAAGACTGGCTTCTGTTAAGTATTTCAATGGCACGTTTACCACTGCATCTGGTCATCACGCATATATATATGCTTTTTTTGGCGTTCTCTGTTTACTTGTGTTTGTGGATAGACTTTTAGCTCTATGTCACAACACCGCAGTTTGTTATGGCTGTATGGACCTGTTTACGTTGGGTTGGGCTACAACAAAAACTGTTCTCCAGGTCTGCAGATTTGGAATTGACGGTGGTCTTGAGGTTCCATCTTATGAAGTAGACGATCCGAGTATAACAGCTCATTATTGCTGGATTCTATATCAACAGTCCGTGTGACTGTGCGATCGATTGTGTTCACTTATTACGAAATTGGGACCAATGGATATTCCTTTTGCTCACAACAGTAAAGTCTACATGGCACCGTCAAATATTTAACGTTTTCCACGAATAGTTCGAAATTGTTCACGTAGTTGACGAAACAGGAGATTCTGGAAATTCCATAATTAATCGGTGTACCTGAGAAGATCTTTTTTCATATTGTAGACAACGTAGCTCATACCCAAACACATATGCCTACTATTGCTTACTTCCTAAAGTGTTGTTTTGCTGTTAGTTTTCATATGGCTGTTTCCTGTCACACAGAAAGTGGTTGAGCGTTCACATATGATAATTCGGTCGTGCCTAACGTGAGGTCAATGGCGCAGTGGTAAACACGGTTGCCTCATGAACTGAATGTCCGTGGTTCAAGTCTCGGCAGTGGCGATGATATGCACTACTGACGAGCTCTAATGAGAGCGAAACTCGAGTCTAGTGCTTCTTTTCGAAGGGGGCCGACTGGAAAGTCTATGGGAATGCGACAGCTGCGATCAATTGTGGGTGATGTTCAACTTGAAAATACACAGAAATGTTTATTCACAAAAAGTAGGAAGCTGGATGGTGTTATCAGGCTATACAAACCTAAACAAAAATAGTCGCAGTAACTTGGGCTCAAACGTGCGATCGTTCTTCCTGGTGAGATTCATTTGAAAATTAGGTGTTCTGTAACTTATTCGTTCTATGACGTGAAGTGTGTTCGATTTTGGAGTCACGTTTTCTTCATTCATTTGAATCGTTTTTCCTCCATAGTGAAAGCTATTACCATCCGTGTAGTAACTTGAGGACATTAGGGGATAGTAATGTGCAGTTAAAACATGGAGGGGAGGAAGCGTAACGGAGTTCATTCGGTTTTTGGAAAGGACAGTGTACTGTGTGTAAATGTCTCATTTTCAAAATTGACTTAACTAGTTTCCTGTTTGCTTTCACTCATCAGAAAATAATGCCCTGAGCGAGATTTGTATCCTGTAACGCTTGTGTAACATGTCGAATTTGTTTTGTCCATCTGACTACAGATCACATGCGAGAATCGTCGGATCGATAGTCTAGTAGACAAAAGTTGTTGGTTACTATCTAGTTAGTCCAAACAAAATCGGAACGAGTCATGCTGAATTGTGTGTGACTAGCATGAACTATTACGAAAGTGTTTGAATGTAACCCGTTTAGCCGTAGTCAGCATCAACTGGTGATGTGACGTGAACTGTATCACCTTTCAAGTAGATTAACCCAATGATCAGTTTCACTTTATTTTACTACAGATTTGATGTTTATTTTACCATGTGTACAATTCCGATAACGTTCTTTTAGTATCTCTCCTTTTGTGCTTTATCGATCTGTTATTATATTCTTTTTCAGAGCTGCAATTCGGCGAGTTCAGTAGCTCCCAACTCTTGGAATGCTGTACTTTTGGACAAGTTCTTTGATGATGTGAGTTCATTCTGGCATGAATAATCTCAGTTCCGTCTCGCGTATGATCATTATCATGTATTAGGATTTTGGACACGCGTTAATGTCTTACCTATCCGCTTGCTCTTGATGCAGATTGTTGTGTACGCATTGTTTTGTTTTCAGAAATCGTTTTGGGCCGAAATGAACTGAAGCTGATGGTGAAAGTGTGTTGCGCGATCTATGCGTTAACTGATTAAACGTGTATTGGGTCTTGGAACAGTTTCCCACTATGTCTGTTTGTTGAGTTGTTGTTGACACCACATTGAACAAGTAGAATAAACAGGCTTAGTTTCCGTTTGAGTGAATCATTGACCGCCTAACTGCCTGCAAAATTTATTGCTGTCTCATACTAATCATCTTTGGTATTATTGTATTATTGACCATTCAATTGTTTTGTATATAACTCATTACACACATGACACGTCACCACATTATGGACATCACTGCCTACCACAAGTGTAAGCCCCAGTGTCAGATGATCCAGAACAAGTGGATGAATGGTAACAGGAGTATGTAAAAATGAGGGAGAGCCCTTAGACTCACCGTGTACATCCATGCCACTGAGTGTTGTTATGTAATATAGCTATCCAGATTCATGTAACTGCTGATGTCCATTTGAATAACGCTTAGTTTGTCAACAGAGCTTTCGACGTTTGTTTTCTGAATTACTGTTCGACCGCCGCACTACTTATTCCGTTTAACTGTAAGCTTTAGAGAGCGAAGGTGTAGTCGAAACGGTGGTGTCAGCTAAAGAGTGGCGTGTCCTAGTGAACGAGCCCGACACCGATCGATCGTTTTAGGGACGAGTATGCTTGGATCGATATTTTGGAGGTTTGTTTTCTAGCCAATTCGAACACTGCTCCACACATATCGACTATGACAAACAGATATAACAAGGACATTTTAATTTTGAGTAGACCACTTTTTGTCATCATCTGAAGAAATGTCGCCTAGTGTTCGCCAGGTGATGGACAGACAACGTGCCAAATTTCTTTTGTACTTCAACGGGAAAAAACTGTTAAAATATGTGTATTGACCCGTCTACGTCTTTTTTCTATTAATCGATCTTTGAATTGTTCCCTCTGATCGACGAAGCAAAACGACATCCAGAAAGGAGAGTCTGTTGTGATGTTCTAGCTCTACGGTGAACTTTTTATTCGGGTATGCTTTGTTGAACTCATCTAGTATGACCTAGGATCATCATCGTTTGGAATAAGACAAAAGATATCATCTACATAACGCTTGTAGAGCTTGCACTTCGTTCCTATGTGATTGAATTCAGTGGTCTCTAGTTTGGCCGTAAGTATATCTGCGAGTAGCGGACCTAGAGATGACCTCATTGCTACTCCATCTTTCTGCCTGTATAACTTTCCATCAAATTGAGATTGAACATTATAGGTGCAAAATAACAATAGTTCTTTCAATTTTCCCCCGGAAATTCCCGTTAAAGTACAAAAGAAATTTGGCACGTTGTCTGTTGAACAGAGCGCAAAAGATCTGTACATCGGACACTCTACGTGGAAGTTAGACATATTCGAGAAACCCTCACTAGAGAGATTCATAGGCAAAAATCTGCATTCCGGTACGAAACTTGAACTCGTCCAGATAGCCGAGAAAAGGCCGGTTTTCATCTGTCTCTCTTATAAAGGTGAGGTTAACGGTGAAATAATTAGCCGTAGACTTTCAAACGCGGTCGAGAGTGCCTACCCTGCAACGAGACTTGTCGTGTCGTTCGACACCCTCCCAGTACTGGTGCCACGCCTTAAGGATAGTTTGCGCAACTCCTCTTCGTTTTTCTGCATCTACTCTCTCACCTGTTGGGAGGACCACAAGACGGCTATCTGAGAGGATCCATGAACACCTACCGAAATGGCTTTGCAACGGTTCGAGAAAGCCTATTTCCAGTGTGGTTGGCTCCCATTTTCTTCTTTCATCGATTCAATTAGTGGATGTAACAACGTGGGATCGTAGATGTTCAGACCTTTTTGCAGTCAACACTGATACAGTTTGTGTAATAAGTTACATTGTCCACTACTTTGGGACTGGCATTATTGATGACGAGCTCAGTCACACGACTTTGCCAGCAAGTCATCTGTTGTACGAAGCTTATAACTTATCGCTAACTTGCTACACATGCACCTTTCTGAAGTGTTGGCGTGAGAAAAGGTTGAGTAGCTTGGAATGAATTCACATGTTATTGTTGTGAACAGAATACACAAGTTGTCTAACGCTAATTGTGACAGATCTACCTATCTAAAAAGGGAAATTGTATTGTCTCTTACTTTTACGACACTACATACTTTTGCCATCTTAGCTGTGCATGGTTACCATAGGCGAAAAACAGTAGACATACCATTGCTAAGGATGAAGTTATTTGATCCAGTAGATCGCTTTGATTATCTGAATCCATTTATCTCGTAGGACCACTCGCCAATCAAATATCAGGGTATGATGAACTGACAATGTGTCATCAGTATTAAAGAGCAAATTTTTTCTTTTTAATGGTGAGAACGCAATTGGAAGTCATAACTGTAGCTACATGTGTTTACTGTCTTCGACCGTTTACATACACCCACATCACAATCCTAAGTTGAGATGGTCAACTACATTTCTCAAGAATGATCGTTCCGAAGAAAATTCTTGAAACATTCTAATAACCAGATGTTACTCGATGCTGAAGTGTTGCAGTGATCAAATCTCCCATGCAGATTTACACTGGTACGATGTAACTTTACTAGGAAAATTGGTAATCTACTCATGTACGTTCTCCATGATCCTCATGGTGCACTAACCTTGTATCTTTCCTATACGGCCTACGAGCGCGTAAACAGACAACAGAATAACGGTTAGTGAAACGGTAGATAACGGAACGACGTTTAACGGTTCTGAACGACTGCCTACGAAATATGCACGATTAATGCGTATCTTCCCGGCCAACCCAACCACTTGAAGCTAGCGAACGAACACAGAGAAAAAACTGGCCTCCGGACAGAGCTACTTTATGTCACTCAATCCGAAGACGACATGGTCACAAACCCGTTCGTATTTATAGGGTTTGTGACTAGCAACAAGCAGTGTCAAGGGGAATGGACCAGATAAAAGTCTAGACAGTACAGTCTATGTGTGCAATCGGGATGACAACAACAGTTATCACGAGGGCGTAGGTCGATTGTGAAGACCGGAGCCGTGCACGATCATGGCAAAGGTAAAGGTCACTCACAAGTGAACTTTGTCGCTTGTGGTCACAATGTTTTCGGGGAACTGGCAGCTTCCCCGACAAACCTCTATCTTTACGCCGCTGTGAAAGTCCTGTTTTTGTTGTTGCTACTTCATTGTACTGCATTACTGTCAGGCTTATTCCAGGCATGTGGCTTCCGAATAATTTGTAAAGTTTAGATTTTTTGTCGTCATAACTGAGAGACTTTCTTTGTAACCTCTCTCTCCAGGCTGTGATGAATGTGGTTATTCAAAAAGCCGTTTTTCGAAAGTAGTTTCTTTATCCAATATATACCTATTCCATTTTGATAGTCATATGCTGTGAATCGTATTTTATGTTCTCTTTGAGGTTTGGTTATTCATTAAAGGGCCCTTTTTATTCTATAACTAAGGTTGATTACTTTAAGGTTTTGTTTTTCCGAGGACATCCATAGACAATATCTTCATGAGTGTTTATCTACCAGGGCTTTGGTGTTGTCATTTCGCCCTACCATATGATTAATTTACAATATCGTTCGTCCATTTCGGCACAACGGTCTAATGGTGCGCGGTCACGCGCGTTCAATCAATGTTCTCTACAGGTAATCCAAACTAAATTATCCGGTACATCGAGCCATGGCAGTCACTCGCCGGATGCGCCCAGAATACGCCGCTCAGCCACCGATTTCGGAATGTGCAGATCCACTAGTTCATTTGGACCCACGTGTAAGGTGGACGACCACCACACGAGAGTGGCTGCAAACGGTGAGCTTTGATGTTTGAAGAGTTTGTATGTCACAATTGGACTACTTACTTTTTGTTTGCATCCTGAAGTCAGTGGAGACAACAGCGCTAGAGTTTCATCTTCAGAAAACAATAGTGTAGTGAACAAGCTCGTTTTCGGTTATTCATCATCAGACTTATTACATAACAATGTGTGTGAAACAGAGTTTTCAGGACGAAGCGAACAAAAACAAGTAGCAAGTTTGAGTGAGGTCAGACACGTCATCGGCAAACACGGGGACAACGTTTTGTGGGATTACGTCACCATTATGACACAACTGAAACCATGGCGCTGTGATCGATCGTGGTGTGGGTGTTTGGCAATGGCAACTTCAACATCCGAACAAAGCATTTTTGTTCGCATAAGAGTAGATTTTTTAATCGAATTAAATGCTTTGTACAATTGTGCTCAGATTAATATTTCATCTTAGCAGTGTGTATAGTGCTTGTCTTTTGGTCATTTGAGCACACTGCTTTGTTGTAAGAAGATTAGCTAGTTTTTTGGACGATCTATGATTTAACTAATTACAGAACAGTTATATAAGTCTTTGTTGCTAAGAGGGAAACGAAATTGTCTAAGGTTCTGAAAAATGTGATGGTCTGATGTCTACGTCCGGACCGAACAGATTACGTATTACTGATGAGTAGTAGGGGATTTTGATTTTCATATAGATTGAACATCACCCACAGTTGATCGCAGCTGTCGCATTCCCATAGACTTTCCAGTCGGCCCCTTTCGAAAAGAAGCACTAGACTCGAGTTTCGCTCTCATTAGAGCAGCTCGTTAGTAGTGTATATCATCGCCACGTATTCATGATCACTATCTTAATGGCCATCAATAATTTGTACAGCCGACCTGATTTTTCTGAAACTGATAACGAACCGTTCGATACATTACCGTGCCTTTTCTCACACATGGTTAACCCATATAAATTTGTATTTAGCCTGATGACGAATCACCGAAAACAAGCTTGTTCGGTACACGTTCTAATGTCTAAACTGGGTATTTTCATGCAACTATTATGTTTAGTCAAAACAGAGAGAAGACATATCGCGAGATGTTAACATTTCGATTTACTCTCATCAGTCACCAACGTAAAACCAGCAAATTTTATACAAACTGCGTGTAGCAACAAAACTTGAACGAACCAACCACATAGTTTTGACCTTTCATGCGCTAATAGTGCAATCAACTTCACGGCAAGAAGATTGATTGCATCAGCGCCTTCTTTGCACAAAAAATGGCCGATGTTGTTTGATTAGCATTACCTCGCTAATCGCTAACAGTTTCGGGTTGCGATTATGTAACAATATCATGAACAAACTTATGGAATTCTCGAATAGTTGAACACTTGACTGGGCAGAAAACCAGAAAAACACAAAAGCCGTCTCCCATATTCGTAACAGACATCCTGACGACAACCTGGGAAGCATACTGCATCAACTGCGGTACTTTACATAAACCCAAGACCTCTGGCTATCATTGAAACGAGGTTATTTTAAAAATTCTCACTGAATCGAAGACCACGAAGTGTAGCAAACGTGATATTTTTGACAGCAATTTAATGAAGAAAGCTTGGTTTTGACTAGATATGCCCAATTTACATGAATCACGTTCGTCTCAGCTGCATAATTCTACAATTTCACTAACTTAAAATAGAAACGAATCTTGGTCACATATCTAGGGAATATTGCTAGGAAGATGTGTTCAGCTAATGTTCAGTATCACGAGCTGCAGTTTGTAACCCGAAAACGACCACCCTGACAACTTTGGGGTCGTACATAGGAAATCATTTGAAGCGTCATTATAGTTTCAAAGAGCTGATAGAAAGCCCATTTTCATGTAACTTTCCCACACATTAGACACGGTGACCTAATCCTTTGCAAGTCTGATTACTAGCTCTCATAACCGAATGTTCGATGCAGCCAGATTGATTATTTCATTCGCCGTTTTATCCTATGATGCATAACTTATTGGTCCACGGCAAGGAGATTGATTGCGTCAGCGCCTTCTGTGCACACAAAACTGACCGATGTTGTTTGATTAGCATTGCCTCGCTAATCGCTAACAATTTCGGGTTGCGATTATGTAACAATATCATAAACGATTTAGCAAGGTCGACTAGGTGATCGGTTGCTAAAATGTGTTTGGCGATCGATGAAGCTGAGGTCTTCGTTCAGGATATTGTTACATAATCACAACCCAAAACTGTTAGCGATTAGCGAGGTAATGCTAATCAAACAACATCGGCCATTTTTGTGTGCAAAGAAGGCGCTGATGCAATCAATCTTCTTGCCGTGAAATTGATTGCACTATTATCGCGTGAAAGATCAGAACTATGTGGCTGGTTCGTCCAACTGTTGTTGCTATACCCAGTTTGTATAAAATTGGCTGTTTTTACGTTGGCGACTGATGAGAGTAAATCGAAATGTTAACATCTCGCGATATGTCTTCTCTCTGTTTTGACTAAATAGATTAAGGGATCTTAGTGTTTTAAATACGTTGTTGTTTGTAGCTATGGTAAGACCAAAGCGTGAAAGTTACACAATAACATCCGCACCAAAAAGTGAGTTTTTTTCACGCTATACCATGTGGCTTTCTTACTAAACAAGCACAAATGATCACGCTAGATTGCTACACGTTCTTTTTTTTTAGTGTTTTACCGCCGTCGAGTTACTGTTGTCTGTCGACCTGTTCGCACAGGCCGACTATTGCGCCTGTGTTTGATAATTACTGTGCCGATAACTAGCAATATTGTTTGTTTTTGCAGACCTAATGAGACGCCTGCACGCCTCTATAGACTAGACGATTTGTTGTGAGTTCGCTTCCGATGATTACTACACAAGAGCCGTGGCAACCGAACAAACTATGTTTAAAGTTCATGCTCTGTCACTTTTTTCCCGATGACTTCTCGTTTTACCACCTGTACAGACTTGTTTTTTTTTAATGCAAGCTTTTTTATTTGCGCATATGTTATGCTTTTCTTCGGTGCATAAAACTCTACCGTTCTGGTCTGTAGCAATTCAATTTCTTTTGGGTTGTGCACACGTAACACAGGACACAAGTATAATAGTTAATGACTTTCCTTCAAGTTAAAATGTACACTCATCGTCGAAAAATTGCTTTGACTTGAAAGTATCAATTCTCCCATAACCCATGTGCGAGGAAATTTTGTCACTAGATTTCTTTAAGTGTAGTTCTCAGCTGAACTCTGGATCTAGTATCGTGATCATGTGATCAATCTATGGAAGCAGCTCAAAATCAATGTGAACTCTACTGGATTAGCTAGTACATCCGTTTACCCAACGAGTTTGAGAGCCAGCTTGATAGCTGGTAGTAGAACGTTGGAGTGAGTGACCTTGGAAATCTACCAATAACGTTTTACTCGTTTAACCAAGTCAGTTAGCCAGTGGATCACAGGGTACAGAAAGAGTGATACCTATGTGGCTTTCGCGCTAGAACCCATTTTTGTTCACGGGGTATTTCTGGTTACTGAAAAATTTCCTGTATAACTCCAGTTTCTAAAGCGGTTTCTTTTAATGTAACCCACTGATGTTTACGTCTGAAATGTTGATAGTTATCGAAAAACTTACATTTGTTTGACTATCTGGTGGTGATTCTCATCAGTATATTTATTGACGCTCAAGGTCAGCATAAGGTATCGCTGCTTATCTTGTCTACCTCACTGTTTCCGTACTAAAGAAAAGGTGCAAGGCTACCCGCATATGTTTATTGAACCCCCAACTACATAAACCTAACATTTCAGTGCTGACTGTTACAAGTTGGCGTATGTCAACCAAGTTTAATTGATCTACCAGGTGATCGCTGTAACAACATTAGAATCCCTCAACAAATCCTTTTACATGATAACAAACTGGTTTACCACCAATGAGCTTTCTGATCGTTCAGTTGAAATGGCATCACCGGAGAGCTGTACTCAACTATGTCGATGACAGTTCATTTTATAACTCTTTCTGACATTACAATTTTGAAAACTCTCTTAGCCTGTTTGTAAATACTTCAGTCTATGCGGATGTCTTGTTTTCCTTTGTTTGCAAACATTGTTGTCAGGGTGGCGCTAGTGGTTACATATCCAGAAGGTGACCATTCCCAGCTAATCATACTTCGAATACTTAGGGATTAAGACATGTATGAGTGTTGTTCTTTAGAAAGTCGAGGGACTCACTTTTTTGTTATTTAAAAGATTTTCTTACAGTCTCACATCAAGATCTGTCAACGCTTGCTTACTTTTCCGTTGGCTACGTTACCGTCCTGCTGTCTTCTCAGGTTTTTTGAAAGAAAAATCTCACACTTCTGGACGAATCCATAATAATCTTTGGGGGGGAGAAGGAGTAGCAGTCAACCTCGATTCGTAGACCTATTTCAGTTCCATATCTTCGTGTGTAGTTTTTCTGTAACTGCTTACCGGACTTTCAATTAGTCCCGAGCCTATTCCTCTAGAACTCATCAAACGTTTGTCGGAACGTTTTTATTTCACTGGATTCAACTCGCTTTTCCATTTCTGTTCAGTCGTTGTGATGTATTTTTATTTGTATCTGTGACTGAATATTTGGTAGCTGAGAATCCGCTGATCGTCATCGCCATCTTCTACTTCGATTTGTACTTGTGGCTCGGGATCGATCTGACTTTGGTTCTGACAATCGTCTGCGAAGTAGCAGAGTAATAAGGAAATACAAACGTTTGGAGAAGGTGTTGCAAACACTTGAAAACTACGTTAGCTCAATCACGGAATAAAAGTGCGTTAGACAGGACTCGGATTTTCCGCTTTGAATAGGCAAAACGGATATCTTGATCCCGAAAAATAAGACAATAAACCCTGTCGGATTGCCTCCAGACGAAAAAGTAGACGTGAAAAGTTTCTTCGTTCTGCTTGAAAGTGTCTCATGGGATGAAAAAGATGGGTATTCATACGATACAATACAATCCCAATTCAACCCATGCGCGCTTGATGGTTTCAACCGCACGTTACAATTGTTACACACAACTATTTAACAACCATAACATCAGGTAGGAGTTCGTTACTAGAGAGTGAGCGGTCACTAGAATGTCTTGTTATGGTAAGGTGCACATTATGATGAAAACAGAAGACAGTGGACTCAGGGTGACGAATGCATAGGAAAGAGTATGACAAACGAATGCGGTTCAGTGAGCCATTGCAATGAATTTGGACTGGATTAGTCTTCTGATTGGAGGACGCTCAGTCAATCAGAGCTCACACACAAATTGCTATAAGCAAAACTGTGTCAGAAGATAAGATTAGGCCTACAAGTTGATTCTGAAGCAGTTAATATGCGATTGTAATCTTTCCTCTGGAAGCGTTGGTTATGACGGAAAAGCAGTCGATTACTTAAAACATGGCGGACTTTGAAGCAGAATTTCGACGACTTCATGGTGATGAACAATTTGTCCGAAGGGTCAAAAGAATACCGATTAACGAATAACTCTAACAGCGTAAACAGAATGGAACTCAATACAAGCATACAAGCGAAGTTTGCAACATATTCCTATCAGTCTTGCGGTGACAATCATCAATGATTGGAAGGGAAATGTTCGGCGTTTGATAAAACCTGTGGGGGTATGAAAAGAAGGGAAATTTTGGAAACAATGCAAGTCATCCATCAGAACGATCAGTAAGGAGACAGGAATTCAATTGATATCGAACGGTGTTCAGTATCCTTCCGAATTAAGGGGGATTTAAGCTGAGCTCGTTGAAGTCAAACAATGGCGATGTCAGTCAGGTTTTCGTACATGTCTATGCTATGTTAACAATTTTCAGATGTCAAGCAGTCCTCTGATACTCAACTGTGAATGTGAAAAGGAGCAAAAACGCAAGTGCAGGGGAAACCGTGTGCCGATCAATAATCTGAAGAATGGGTTTTCCTCTAGGATGGGATTCGACACCATTCCTCTGTTTGGATGTCATTCAGACGATGGATTTCATGACTTATCTTTCTGACACTTTTCTTTGTGTTACAGAAACCTCGGCTGTTCGTCCAGTGCTCTCCGGTGTTTGATTCCCTCGTGGATTGTGTACCGGATACTGTTAGTCCCTCTGTGGCCAAGGGTGCCGTACCGGTCACGGTTCCCCTAGCCATCTGGGTAAAATCCAAGAACTGATTGAATTGTTTGCTAGAGTTGGACCTAATGGCGCCGGTAGACGACCGAATCAATCAGAAAGAAGTAGCGTTGAAAAAATATATTGCTATTCGCCCATTTATTGGCTTCAGGCAGCTGACTGCCGTACTTTGTAGAGTACAATACAAGTTGTCAACTAAACGACGTTTTTGTCCGAATTGAATCGAGTCCGTTTTTTTTTACGAAGGTTGGTTTTTTCTGTGCGTACTGGCAAATGGTGTTGGATGAGGGATGTAGTTACCCAGCTACATTTGGTGCTTCTTATGAGTGTTTTCAGCGGGTGCACAATTTCCCAGAAAAGTCCTATTCAGGCGCTTGATAAATCCTAAGAGTTGACGTGCATCGCAGACGACGATGAGATATCAGCGAGGATAGCTATGGCACGAGTTGCCTTTGCCAAATTGCGTCATCTCTGGCGTCGGAAAGACGTCCGGTTGTCGCTGAGAGGATGGGTATATAATGCCTGTGTGCGTTCCATTTTGCTCTATGGTTCGGAAACGTGGCCTGTTCACAAGGAATATGTCAACAGGCTTGCTGTGTTTGACCATCGTTGTCTCTGCGAATTGGCCCATATTAAGTGGACTGATGGCGTGAGCAATGTGGCAGTTCGCCGGCGCGTATTCCGGAACGCTCGGGATGCGTGATCAATCGGTCAATTAATCACGGTACACAGCTTGCGATGGTTGGGTCACGTACTCCGTATGTCATCTAATCGTTTACCGTACCGGGCATTATATGCTGAGGCCACCAACAGTTGGGTAAATCCGCGTGGTGGTCAAACAACAACGTGGTCACGAAATGTGAAGACCTTGACTGCTCCATTGAGCAAAGTGGGTAGGTGTCGCCTGCCTGGATGGGGTCCTCGTGATCACTTAAACCGCTGGTTGGAGACGCTATCCGAGATGGCGGTGTGTTGCAGTCAATGACGGACCTGTATCCATACCATTTCTAGTTTTTCCGCTTAGTCTTGTTTTAATAATGTTCAACCCTGTTAGTAACGTTTTCTTCTAAGATATTCCACGTCACTGTTGAGGTGAGCGGCGGCCCAAGCCACATTGTCTTTTGGTCAGGCTCATGGCTGTTCTGATGATGATGATGATGGAAGGAGAAGTATGGAACTTAGCCGGAATTTTGAGGCGTTTCCACGACAGTATGCGTCACCAGGACTAGCGTTGTCATGACATAAAATTATTTCCCGCACGATTAGATTGTTTCATGGTCATCTATTCACATTCGATGAACACAAAGTCGATTCTGACAATGAATTCAATTAGGAATATGCTAAACTCTGGTAAGTTGAAAGCAGTTTTGTGTTTAGATGGCATGATCAACTACCTGAGTCGATTCCTGTCAAAGGTGACAGTAACGGAGTCGCATGCATATGAGGTGACGCTCAGCAATCGATGCTTAATGAAATTAGGAGATTAATTTCTGTAGCTCCACTGCCGGCATATTACAATCCTGAGCTTCCTCTGGTAGTTTAAGATGGTGATCAAACTGGTCATGGAACAGTGCTGCTACTACAAAGGGTAACGATGGAATAAAGAAGCCGAATTTGTTTCGATTGCGGAACGAAACTATGCGTAAGTCAAACTGGAATGTTAGCAGTGACTTTCGGTCTAGAACTCGTCGACTCCTTCACATTCAAGAGAAAGACAGTGGTACAAACAGACCACGAACTTTTAACAGTAGTAGTAGTAAAGAAGTCATTCTGTGTTGTTCCCCTACGTATACAAAGAATGGTGGTCTAATTACAACAGTTTGACTATGAGCTAGTCTGTTGTCTCGGAGATTAACTACACATAGCTGATAATGGATCTCAATCTATGTAAGCGGACTTGAAGACGTCTGCACGTAAATGGAAGTTCAAGCATCGAACAAACAGCCCATACCACAGTCAGTCAGACAAGAAAGCCGAAACTGCAATTAAGGCTGCTAACCTACTGTTATAGATTGCCCATGCATATTGTATGGGACCGTCGGCCTTCAGCGCGACTCACTGAACGTTTGGAAGAAGGACGCGGGCAAAATTGCCGGCCGTATCTGAACGGCTGCACTACGGCATATTCAGAGAGTCATATATCCATCAGAACCTACAGAGGCGCAGAGTGCAACAATAAATGTACTGTAACCACGGAGATGGAAAACCGACACACTTTGAACCACGAGACAAGGTATGAGTCCGGCGTATCCGCGAGAATAAAGACAATGGAAATGTGATATGGTGGTCGTAAGACGAGTGATGGGCGTAGGTTATACGACATTGACGTGAACGGACTAGTGAGAAGTGATTGAGTGCACTTGAGAGAGCGGATTTCACCGGAAAGTGAGACGTGAAACAACCCCTGTAGGGTCATCAAGAGCGAGAAGTGGACGAGCTTGTTAAACAGGGGATGTAGTGAGGTCATGCTGGAACGTTAGTCCAATAGGATCTCACGCACAACCCGGTCCAAGCAGAATTGTGATAGATCGCCGCCAGCCAATAAAAACGGCGATCAGCCGCGACATCGAATTTGTTTGTGAGATATTGATTAAAACAAATGTGAACTCCTGTCGGATTTAAATTGCCGAATTGCTTAAGTTACTTAAAGACGAATGGACCAATCAAAATGTTACACGCTTGTCACCCATTAGCAATTATGGGCGTTGTTTGTTGTTGCATATAAAGGTGATTGTTTTTCTAATAAATTGAGATTGTTTAGTGCCTCTCAGACCACTGTTGCGATTTTGTCGACATCGTGGCTAAGTATGCGAAATTCGATGTAGCTCACTTTGGGTTACTTTCAAAACAGTTACGGTTGACGGCATTTAATTCCGTTGGGGAAATTTCCACTTAAATCATCACCCCCGTTTTAAGACAACATGTTGTTTTTCCCTAATAATACTGTCGGTAACATTATTTTAACCTCGACAATATCATTTTTATTGGAATTTATCAACCTAGCCATTTAACTGCATGAACTCACTAGAAGGTTGCATTTAGATGAGACCCATTGGGGAAATTCGTCATATCTGTCAAACTACGCATTAGAGGGTTGTATCTTGATTGTGTTCCCTCCATTTACTAAATGAGCGCACTTGTTGCTGTATTCCGCTGTTAACTGGCATATTCCAAATTGCATGGAACTGAGTTAGTTTACAGCTTGTCAGAGAGATTTAGCTGGCATTCTTGTTTATAACAGGTTCAACCAACTTGCTGGCTCTCTAGTTTTCTTCCTTCTCGCACGGTCACGGAAGGTTCGATGACGTTACCAGGCGTCTCTGTGCATATACTGGGGAGTAAGCACAAACCAATTACACTAACCTCTTTGATTGCTAGTAAACTTCATTCGATCTACTTTGATTGGGCCCCAGAGACTCAATGGTTCGGCCTACACGACTGTTGTTAATGTTACTTATGTAAACCTCAAGAATCGAGCCATGCTAGCATTAGTGGGTGCTCTCCACCTACTTCATTGCTCAGTCATAATAATTGTTTGTTGGTGTCCTTGTTTTCACATCACGGTTACGCTTACATGTTTCAAATATCCTCAGTATATAACATACCTAGTGCTTTATTAATTTTCTTTGCAATCTACAAGATATGAAACGTACAACTTACAAAACTGACACCTGGCTACCGTGCACCTTACTAAAGTACATGCCCACCGCTGTTTCACAGGTGATGACATTCTGTGGTTTTGCTCCAGACCGGCAGTCCACAAGAGGGACACTTTCTAAAAACTACTCTTACGGGACACAAAAGTGCTTTGTATTGGTTGTCTCCTTCAAGGAAGCAAACCTCCCAAAAGGATACTTGAAAGATGTTCTTTAAATTTCTTCACTAGAAGAAACGCTGTGGCAGAAGTATTAAATATCGATGGCAAAGCGTATCACCAAAATACATAAAACGGTTCGTGACCAATCTTTGCTTATAGTTCTGACATGCTACAATCTGACTGACGTATCTCGTAATAACCTAATCTAAGACTTGCTCGCCAGAACTGGTTCAGAAACAGCAGGTTCGGATTATCTGTATTCGTAACATGTTCGCGAATGTCAGGTTGACAGTATCTCAACCCACCTGCATTCCTGCTACTACCTAGTATTAAACTCTCGGTGGTCTAAATTCACCTGACTTGTGGTTTGTTTTGTCTTTTATTCCGAATTGCTTGTAAACATGTTTAGTGTCTGTTTCGAAGTGCGGTACTTTGTCACTGCGTAACTGTTACGTCATCGATTAAATGAAATGTACCTTAGATAATCTACTACAAATTACATTGCTAACGTCGATCTTCGGGAGGTCACAACATTGATCATGAGCATGTATCTGTGCTGGATATATTTATAGAGAAAGCTGTCGTAATTAGTGTGTTGTACTCACACTAAGATCGGGTTGTATGGGAATAAAATGTCATGTGCTAAAATAGGGAACACTCCCAATGAATAAATACTTTCGCTTCCTCCTCGAGGTATTTTTGCTTAGGGGGAAATCCGTATTGTTTTCAGGTTTCTTCTAATCAGTTCAGATCTAGTAAGTACACTAACGATATGGTTATCGACATTGCAACGATGATGTTAGAATCATAGAAATTTCCCTTATATTGCGTCGATGCCTAAACACATTCAGAAGCCCTTCTTGTACACATTCCATGAAACCGAGCACCAATACAGATACAATCACTGCAGTTCCAATCACACACAATCTACCACCGCTGTCTTGTCTATTACCCGGTACGCTACAAACACAAACGTTTTAGCTCTTCATGGTTATGGGATAAAACAATAACTGCGTGCATTCACAAGTCATTTATGGCTCCAGATGTCGAAGTGTATTAACTGAATCACGCTTCCAATACTCTACTGAAATGATCAATAAAATCGATTCTTCTATCCACCTTCCAATTTCGTCAACTGATAATTAATCGCCTGTTGTATTGTACGCGACTAATCGCGCGTTAAAACTGAATTCCGAAATTCCATGACTAATGTGAGTGCAATATTCTTCAACGACGATTAACTGACGTAACGATACAATCGGAACAGTCGTCGGTAAAAGGTTCGAGATATTTAGACGACCATTTATATCTCACAAGTTGTGTATTGAAACCCCCAAGAATTATCTGCTTACAATTGTTTTAATCATGTTGAAATGTCTGATCATTCTCTGTGTGGGTAGAGCTTATGTGTTTTCAAGTTTTATCACTGTATAGTAGCTCTTGCCTCGAACTACAAAAGTCACCGTTCACAGGCATTCCTCTTCTACATGACTATTTGAGAATGAATATAAAACTGCGAAGACATGTATTTATTTATGTTGCAACAATGAACTAAAACGAAAAGACAAACTGGGAGATTCTTCCTTGCTGAAAATGAAATGAAAATATTTGAATTATTGCTCAAAATCTGCGTAATTCATAGCTTTACACAGTAAGAACTCCACGTTAATTATCCTCCCATACAAAATGAACTGACTTGATTAATGAAATCACCCTCATTAAGCCAGGTAGCACAAGCAGTACCGTCGCAATCTGTATAATCACAGTAAAGTGAACATTTGTATTGAAGGGGCAAATTCCACGTAAGAGTTTGCTGCTCAAATGTGAATTTTTCATCCTGTCCACATGGAAGATTTTGTCTTCATATCTTGTGAACATTCACCGGCAGTATGTAATTTGAGCTAAAGCTTGGGTTTACCCCGTTAGTAGGGATGGATACAGTCAACAAACAGTTTGGACTGCTTATCCGAAGTGTTTTCTGTGTCCTTCCACACTAACAGTGTGAAAACGTACCATAACTCAATTACATGCAAATTCCCCGTCCCAAGCGGTGCTCAGGGAACTGGTGACTAAGCGGATAAGTACATTGCTTCGTAACGCGATCGATAGACTGTTCGATCCCCTAGTCAAACTATCTTCATCTGATGAGTCCAAACAGGGACGAACTCGGTTTTGGAGTGTCGGTTAGGGAGTGAGAATCAAGAAACAGGGCATTCACAAGCAGTGTTTCAGCTTACGATCCTCAGCTATTGCATTTCCATTTCTCATGGGCTAAAACTAATCAACCGCTTGTGATTAGCATGCATGATCCTAAAATGTTTTTGAGAGAAGGTTGAGTACATTTAGTATCTATGGTCTGTAGAATGAATGCCTGGAATATCAATCTGAGTCTTAGTGACCGGTCATACGTTCGATCTTCCAGCCTACAAGGTGCCGATGAACTCCAACTAGGTGAAAGCCGTTGTCCACCGGTTGTGATGATCCACTGTGCCGTCTGTTTACAACACACATTTTTGTCTTTTTTGAATAGTGAACCGTTTCTCAGTCGCATTTGAGCTGTATTGTCGCAGTCCGTAGGTTTTACCGGCACAAGTTTATTTCGTGCTTATAACGGATGTCATTTGTTGTCGTTTTTTAGACATTTTTCTTCCCTTCCAGCTAATAGACATAGGATAAGTGAGGAGTTCACCCCGATCTTCATTTCATGGTCCACTCCTATATCCAAAACCAGTTTTTGTCATAAGTGTGGGCATATTTGTATGTCATCATCATCATCATCATAACAGCCATGAGCCTGACCAAAAGGTACTGTGGCTCGGGTCGC
>JTDE01001345.1:54383-87353 GCA_014338405.1 Paragonimus skrjabini miyazakii | reverse complement strand
AAAACGTAATCATTAGAGTTTTCAATTTAAAAGAACCGAACTTTCTACGTTATAGAGAGTGTTGTGAGGTATAAATGAAACATATGACGACGTACGTACGACAAACTCTAGCGATTCTGGTTTCAACCTTACTACCAGATTGAGGATATCCGAAAATAGGAGCGCCAACATGAGCAAACTCTGTATTTCCCAAACCTACATGCAGCAAACAAGAACGGAATATTTCATATTGATGTGGAAGATGTTAAAACTTTTTTCACTTCGAACTTGGTACCTCCTAAAAGTTATGTTAACACGCACTTGAACGGATGGTTATGATATGTCAACAATGACTCAAAAATTTTCTCACACTATGGCTGGTCACTTATTGTTAGTTTGAATCGGTTTCTGATTTTTGCCATCAAATGGAAATGTGTGCAATACGGAGATCACAACATAGAAGTCAAACTGCCAGAATTTTGAACAATTTCGTGTCGTAATTTGACATAATCAAAGAGAGGAATGTATATCTTGTTCACAGGAATGACCAGTATAACTTGTGCTATCGCTCGGGTAGTTGATGTAGCTTCAGAACAAATTTCAATCGTTAAGGTATAGATATATTTTAATATTCCAAACTGATGACACAGTAGATCAAGGTTAATTTTCGAATTTTAGAACATATACCTAAATGTTGCTTCTCTCAGTGAGCTATGTTGTATCAGAGGTAGAAGTGGTGAAGCATAGAACTGCTCTTTAGAGATGTATTGCAACAGGCAAATGCGTCTCGAACAAAAAGTCCATTGATTGTGCCATCAGTTCTACATTGATCATGTCCACTGGCATTGTTGAGTGCATACGACAAGTTGCTATGATAAACCCGGCATGTCGAGCGCACAAAAACCGAGGTCACCAACATGCAAGCATAAGTGAACTACTGGGCAGTTGCCTGAGCAAGAATGGCCACAAGAACCCAGCCAACAGGCAAAGGTTAGATTTCAGAAAAACTGACGTGATATGAATGATGCATCACGTAGGCACACACGTCAACTTACAAATTAAATTGTCATTCTAATATCAGAATATTTCTTCAATTCTAGCCTATCATTGTTTGTAACACAATGCGTTTATGACAAGAGAATATATGTCCATGATTTTCACGCTACAATGCCCGTCAAACATGTCTCACAATCTGATGCTTAAACGTCAGTCATGAGACATCGATCTTTTAATCTATTCATTGTCACAAAAACTAGTAATTTCTGAAAATCGCTGTCTACTATACGGTCGTTGTTCTTTCGGCAATGACAGTAACTTCCAGTGTTTTCACTACAGTGTTCATGAGATCATCGGAATTTAATTAGACCATTTCATCCTATCTCATTTCTGGATTGATTGTTGCTGCTACATTCTCCGTTAATAATGCTACCAAATCAATTCTAAAAATGTTCAGTCCCATAGACTAATGGTAACCAGAATGAACAGGGTGGTATTCGAATACCTTTTGATGTCAGAATGTTCTTCGACCTCTTGCAAATGTATAACAGTGAGTTAGAACTTTGCAAGATTGAGTCATTTCACTTGCAAACCGCGTGAAATAGATAGGTTTATAGTATAGTTTCACATGACTCTATTCGTAGTGTTTCTGGGGGCTATCCTTTTACATCTTCCGTTCATACAAATGGTGCAACACACACCTTGAATAACTGATATGATCAAGGAAGATCTAAATCGGTCAAAAGTGTTTCATTATACTAGGCTATGACCAGCTAGTAAATTTTTCAGGCCATCCTAGCCCATCGTCATATAATTCACGGGAAATGTCACATCACCGACTACAGTCATCGCTGTCTCTGTTCTTTCGTCACCAATGGAACACTAGGTGAATATCTAGTGTGTATTGTAGTCAAATAACTCAGTGTGATTACGGTTTGGATTCACCTTTTGGAAAGCAGTACGTGCAGATAGCGATGAAGCTGTTGTAAAAACTTGACTCCATTTAACCCTCTTAGACGTTCTTCACCTCACAATAAGCTGTTTCTTTTTCATCCACTATTTTCTCTATACTTCAAGTCTCTGAATACAAGACAATGCAATATCTATCTGCTTTCCATGGTTCGAAAAGTTTGAAAAATGGCTTTCCGGTGTTTTACTCATCCGCACGTAACATGCCAATAGCTTGTTGATCTATGTTGCCGCTGGTCATGATATGCTGCTGTGATCGTTCAATGAAATAATGACCCAACTGACACCCATTGATATCTCACAAAGTACGGATTTAATGTGATTACACGTCACGATAGTCAGTGACACAATCACATACGCTTGGACGGGGTGTTATGATCCAACGAGGAGATACAGTGAGTGATGAAATGTACGTGTTTGATGTTGCCAACTGGAGAACTGCGAGAAATGGACGATCAGTTCTGATCAAAATAATGCCTTCGAGTTTACTATTAACCGGAACAGACTATTTTGATGAGTTTGGATATGCTTTGGTGAACAACACTGCCACCATGTGTTCAATGATAACTGTAACGGAGAAATTTGTGTCGAACAACCTTGAACCAAATCAACATTGCTCAACATGTTCAACAGTGGCGTTGGTGGATTCCAGCGTGAACTATTTGAGAAATCCTGCTGGGGCAGTCGATCCCCTGGATCATTTGGTGAATTCCATATGAGACAGTTGGACGGGTGGGTAACCGAGTCCAAATGTGAAATTTCCGAGCTTCTGGCGTGGCTTCGTAGCTCAGCTGGTAGAGCGCTTACCGCGTTCAGGGATGTGTTTCTGTCGCTGGTTCGAATCCAGCCGAAGCCCTGACTTTTCACAGTGGGGTCTCATCCAACTTCATAAATCTGCCACACTACTTATTAGTAATACAAATCAAAATTTGCCTAGCTCAGATATTGACACAGCTGAAACGATTCCAATCACTGTGTTCGATAGGATACTATTAGTTTGAGAATGTTCTTCTACTGACGCATCAAGTCATCACCAAGAGCATACAAATTCTATATTGATTCTTTTCCCATTGTTATCATTATTATTGACCGTCATCATCATGGTGACGAAAACGTGAACTGCTTTCTAGTAAATATAGTTTTTGTAGGCGCGCATGGACACAATGACCAAGCTGTAAACAACCTGTGAAATCGTCTCAGTCGGTCAACGTTGACCGCTTGACACACAAACGTTAAACAAAACCGATTGGTTGGTTCTACTTAGAATAACGTGCTTTCGGATGTCAGATGATACCAGATGATAAACCGAGTCTTGCATAAAACTGTATAAGGGGATGATCGACGTAATTAATTTTTATTGTTGTCTGTAAGTGGAATGTTATCATCCGGATAGTCGCTGAAAGGCAACATTGAATCAAATGTAGATTTGTGTTACAAAAGATCTCTTGTGTACACGGTAAACCAATGAATGTACTGTGAAGTACGATAAGACGAGTACTACTCACCGACAGGTACCGCTGTTGTTGGGTTCGAAAGTTCAAAAGATCCAAGTCAACAATGCACTGCCTTACAAATGTATCAATTACTAAAAATGTAATTAACCAGTTGACATAACATGAAGCATACTACCAAACTTATTGCAAATGATCACATCTATATGATGTTTTTCCAACTGTACGGTAATTAGTTGAACAAAATTGAACATAAGATTTACATTCTCGAGCTGTAACTCACCTATACCAGATTATCAAGTAAAACTTAATATCACTTCTAGTTTATATATGATTTTGTACAGTCATTAGACAGTTGTTGATGTTAGATCATGACCGCTGCAGGTCGCACGATAGACAATGGTATAGACCCCATGAGCACACATATGTTTATCTGTGCATTGAACTCCTTGTGAATGTTCAATAATTCCGTATTTTAGAGCATTGCCGTTGATCAAAGTACTAATAACACTGTTCAATTGAGTAATATCGACCAAATGCGTCTAGTCCACGTTGAATTCGAATTTATATTTTCTGAATGCATCTATAACTTTGTCATCAGCAGTAGAAGTTTCTATTTCTTCTTGACAGAAAATTCGTATATGAGTGTTATACACGCTGTGGTTAAAAACTGAAAGAATGGCAGTATCCACATAATTATTCCAACGTGACACGTTCTTCACCACCCACATTTCCTTATACAATACATATGAAAAACAAAGCCGTAAAATCATCTCATTTTTTGGTCTTAATTGTGTGATAATGAGGACCAGAGTTCGTACGTTCCTTACAAAAAATCACTGAAGTCACGACAACCTACAACGGAGGGAGGCCTCCATTTGTTTTTTGGTGAGTTGATTAAAATAGTAAAACAAATTGGCCATGACGAAAAAACCGGTGATGTAAACATTTTACAATGGTTACTTACGAGCAGCTATGAGTTGAAGCAAAACATAGGGTGCATGAGAAGTGAGCAAAAGGGGAAAGGTCAGTAGAGTATCATCCCAACCACCAAAATATTTGCATTAGCCAGGCATTTGAGACAATCAGCCTTGTGTCAGAGCTGGAACCAAAATACTGGCGAATAGTTATCAAGATCTTCCAACCTAATAACTCTTCGTTTTGGCGAAAATTTTCAAAATGAAACATTTGGTGTGTACCTTTTTGTTACTTTTGGATTCATGTTTACGTAATTCAGTAAGCACACAATGGCGGACCAACTGTGCATCTGAAAGCCGGCAGTTAGTTGGTTACTGTTGAGTTAATCTTCCTAGTCTGCCTACTGATTCCAACGCTAATGGCCCCCTCACATGGAAATTGAACAAGTGAGTACTTCAGTGGGGGTGAAACAATTCATCAGACTATCGTTTCCTAACTAACATTGGGGAATTAAAACGGAAAACACTGCGGAATGACATGCCACAAACAAATTATTTCCGTCGGTTTTAACAAGCGTACCCGTAAGGTCCATTTCTAGTGTCGTTCGAAAAAGAACTCAGATGACCACAAACGCATATACTCAAGCATTTCGAAGCAGTGAATTTGGTTAACCAGCTGAAGTTACGTGCCTATAGTGTCAGAACTGTTTCCACACTACCAGTAAAGGTTTTACTCAATCGATCCTATAGATATCACATCCGAGGGTATCACTGTGGACATCGAATTAAAATGCCATAGCATAAAAGCCAGACAGCTCAGTGAGTGTTTGCAATTTATTGCGGCGTCACGTGATGTTTTTCTTAACTTCGTACATCAATGGACAATGATGTTCAATCCGAATCTATGTAGTCGGGCAGTGTAACAATTATGAATGAAGACAAAACCAACATAGTTTTGGGGTATACAAACATTGTGTGCTTCCATCGTGGAAATTTAGCCACCGAAATATTTTCGCATATGACAGAACAAAAACAAACGTATATACACAGGTTTGCTGGTAATAGTTTTGAACTTACAAGTAACTGTGTAGAGGAGACGTGTAAGGAAATAAACGGTAACAATTGATTGTTGTCCAAGTATGTATTTCATCAACTGATCTAAGCAAATTTTACGCCCGCTTTCAGTCCACTACGTATACACGGTGTGGCAAGTTTCTGTATTCATCCAGGTTGATTGCGATATCATTGCAGTCAAAGGCATGTATAAGGACCAGTTAAGCACGCACATATGGGTTGCTAAAATTAATCGACTGGTGAAGCCAGACGCGCTTGAAAGATGCAAATATTAAACCTCCGGTTGCTATAAGCAAGACTGTGTATAGCAGATTGAAGCGACCAACTCTACAAGTCACTTGTGCTGTCCAATTAACAATTCGACCTTATCAAGTGTGTAGACATTTGTTTGGTTATCTCGACTGATCAATAACCGAAAACGAAAATAGGAGAAATTGTAATAAACTAAGTGAAAAATCCACGGGATTCTAGAAGGTTCAACCAGTTGTGCGTAGTGCTCGACTTACATCAGCTGAAAACTCTTGTTACTTATCAGAAGCTTAAAAGCTCCATCTTATAGACCGGCTGACGAATCCAAACAAAGTTAGTATCTACTAGGTTTCTGGAAGTGTAGAGAATAGGTTTTACTCATCGTCAACGCTCTACCAAAAGAAATAATGAAACCGCATATCTAAATGTTCATTTGACGTATGCACAGAAGAATTCGTGTCACATTTTGTTAGCAAAAAAGTAACTGTTTGCTGAAATTTACATCCGTTTATTGCCTGGTTGAAGGCAGATACTCTTGTAGGAAGTCGAAGTTGAACAGTTTTCCTTTGACAGTTGGAAATGTTTATCATTAGCGCAACAATGCCAGATGAAAAACAAAAATGTTTGGACACATTTTGGATTGCAACATAATACTGTAATCGCGCACATAGATGCTGTATGAGTATTGACGGCAAGTTGCATTTTTCCGGGAAGAGATTTAATTGGCTACTGGTCGACAAGGTCACATTATGTAGTCAGAAGTAATCGGTGTTACAGCTTCTAAATTAGGAACGTTCTGGTAAATAAGGCGACATTGCTGGAGTGTGTTAGGCAGTGACCAATAAAAATAGTTGCGAATAAGTTCTATCCCTCATCTTTCATAGATCTAGTTTGTTACTAGTTTTTGATGACATCCTGTTGGAATAATGCGACTGATATCAACTTCGCTACTCGTTCTGTGTTTTGTTTTTACAAGCAGGCCAGTCTGCTGACATTCGGAATCACAGGTGACAAATTGTGCACATTGTATCCGGCCTTGTTTTATTTCTACTGCCATGATAATGCAACCTTGTTCTGCCCTTCGTTATGCATAATCCAGGAGAGCGTGTAAGAACCCAAGGATAGGACTACGTTCATTCAACGAAATTGTTCTAATCTGGGATATTCATGCTTGCGGGCGTTAAATACACTCGATGAGTTTAGGTCTGAGTGATTGCGGCGAACATATATACAGCAACTGCAAGATTTTAGTGTAGTTCACCCTACTATCTGGAATCACTCAGATAACATCCACAGTAAGATCAATCCGGGTTGCACGGACCCATGAGTTAATTGTCGGTGAATATTAAAATTACTACAATAACCGGCACCAATATAATATCTACAAGTGTGTATGCATCAGTCATAATTCATTGAAAATACTGTGCAATTTAACGTGGTTTAGAACGTCAAGGTTTGTTGTAATAAGACCACTGTGTGTCATTCGTACTTTCGTGATTACAAAATAATTTACACAATTACAAGTGCTACATACCAGGAGCCTCTGCCGTTAGATGTAAGAGTGCATAAAAATTCAAGCAAAATCAATAATACAGTTTGTGACAACGTTTGTTAGTTAAGATTCTTGTTACCATCTTCTAATGTATTTAATCGAAGTGAACAATGAAAAATAATCAGTATGCAATGAATTTCCCAGAGTTTGACTGATTTAAGTTGAACGCCACGGACACTTGATCACAGTCCTTACATTCAGACACCTCTCGCCCGGTCCATTTCGTGAGGAAGCATTAGTCTCGGATTTCGCTGTTACTGGAGCTCATCATTAGTGTACATCCTTGTACGGCTGGAATTTGCACTCCGATCCTCATATTTGCGGAGCCACTAATGACCTCACCTGAGGCATGTTTCATCAATCGTACGTGAACGCTCGACAGAAACCTTGTGTGAATAACATTCAGGTTACCTGATCATCTCAATAGAAGAGACGGCAACAGTTCTGTTGGCTCCAATCGATAATCTCTCGATCGCGAACTTCTCAGTCAGGTTGATGTCACGGACTACATAGAACCAACCCAACAATATATATAGTTTACACTGAATTTTGAGCAAAGGTATTTTCCGGACACGGACATGCACTATTTATAAGCTCTAGTAAGAACCAAACTGGATTGCAATACTTCTTTACGAAGTGAGCCGACCGAAAAGCTTATCCGAGTGCAAAGATTGTGATCAAATGTAGATGAAGTTCAGTTTGAAATATTTTGGTATGTCATTTCTACTCTGTTGTTGTTAATAAAACAAGAGCAGATTTTTAATGCAGAGCTTTGATTAAGAAATCCTATCAATCTACAACTGGTGATCATGCCAGTTATTTATTCGGGTATGGTTTGTGACGCTTTCTTGTCCTGCTCACAGTTATTTTTAACGTCAAATCTCTACCGTTTTATTTTGTGCAGTGAATAGTTTGAGCTCATTTTGTATATGCGTTACTTGCAAACGGACCTGATGAGCATTGTCTCGAACTCCTCAGTTGTGTTCCAGAAGCCCGTAAACTTCACCGTTGCTTCACGTGTGCAATTAGATTTGTCAATTCCGAAGGGCAGATGTATACAGAAATTCGGTGAGGGATAACTGTGCGACTCAATTTTATATTGTCCAACCCACAATTGTTTTGATACATTAGACCCTCTGTATTTAGTTTATCCGAGTACCTGGGAATTTTATTTTGCGGTGGAATCAACATTTCATTCCACGATTTTAGTTTACTACTTATAACCTGTCCAGACAAACTACTAACATCACGTAACACATTTTCTCGTTGTGCTGGTGTTATCACCATATGAATGTCATTCGAATGTATTTGCATAACGAAAGTTTTAAAAATGACAGTTCAGGAGCATAACGTTTTTGCGGTTTCTCATTCCCTCAATTACCAAAGCTGTAACGCAAAAATATAAGATCAATCCATACGTCCTTGCAAACTTTAAAACATGATGGTGCAGATTTTTCTTAGTAAACTCACTGAAAACACAATAATTGACAATGGCAAAAATCTATTCAACACTCTTCTAGTTTTGATGAGTTGACGAACAAAAGTTGAAAGTTAACTGATACAAGATCATTGTTGCAATTTTGTCACAAGGTTTACTCACGTGTTGTTTCTGTTAATTGGAGACAGATACAGTAATTTTGAACAATGGGAATGGAAGACTGTTCAGTATTTTATTTTGTCGACCATCCACGTAAGGTAGATAGTTGGTAACATCGATCGTTTTGTTCAATACAGGTTGTTTGAAAGACATTCGAAAACGGAATTGGAAGGCAAGCCATCGTTCTACAAAACTTCCAGCCTCATTTATCAATCCCATTGACAGAGTCTGTCATAGGGAACAAATAACATGTACTTTCAAATTTTCTGTATGTGTGAGTTGAAAGAAAACAGTTTACTTCAATAACTGTCCACTGCTCTACTTGTTACTATCAGTTCAATGAAGAAACGTCGTTAGCATAATCTACTCGGTGTATCCTTTGACCTGACGGATAAATACACTGTCTCTCCATTTTATACTTTCTCAAAAGTAGTGTAGCAATTTTAATGATTTAAAAGAAGCCGAACTACGGAAAACCTGGGTTTTGGCTGGTCTGAAACCAGCAGAAGAAACCTTGTGCCCATATGAAGCGAGTACTCATTTGGTAGGGCACTTACCTCGTACGGGGAAGCTGTTTCTGTCGCCAGTTCAAGCCCAGCTGAAGCTCAGAGCTTCCAAAGTTGGGTGTTCGTTAAACTTTCTCGCAAGCCATGCTTTCGACTCGTCAACTTGGCTAGAACTAATCAGGTGACAGTCTTTTGAACCAGTTGCTTGTAAAACGTACTCAAACTTTCTGAGACAGTGAAAGATGCCTGCTAGTTTCATTGTCAAACACACATGACTAATCCTTCTCTACATGATTTGATGAAGGTGCAAAGGCTAAGAGAAGGATGCTTTATATTATTCACTGATATTCAAATGTATCAGTTAATATACTAAAATATAACGCTCTAGGAATTCTCAAAGGTCTTATGCAACCTTGTCAAGTTACCACTATTCAACTAAAACCCACTTGAAAGAAATCTTATAGTGTTATTTCCAGATTTTCAAAACACCCTTCTGTAATCGTACTTCTATCCAACTTCTCATTATTGCCCCTATGGCTACAAATCACCCTGACTGATAGATCTCGTTTATTGTGGAAAACTGTCCTAAAGCAGGAAGACAAATACGTTTGGTTCAGTTGACAATTCAAATACATTGAAATTGATCTATAGCGTTTAAAAGTGTACTTTTGTAATACACTGATTGTTACTGATTTAAACTCATGCTCAAGCATATCTGAACAGCTAATGTACTTTTGACCAAACCTTTATGGAATTCCATTTATTCTGCTTAAGTTACATGTTTAACATAACTTACTACACACCAAAGTATAAAAAGATCTCACAGTGATTGAAACGATGCGAAATCCATTCGGAGAAAATTGTTTCTTATTTTTGTATATCTGACTGTTAAATCGGTCTCTCAATGTTGACGATAGTCAGATGTTGTCTGATATATGTTGCAGTAAGAGTATTATGTACTTCATAGGTGGTGGTTGAATTTCTGTCCCTCTCATAACCGTCCAACTTTCTGTTTCGCAGTCTTTCTATTGCTGACCCCCTGAGACTGAAACAGTCCGTCTAACTGCTTTTATTTTTACTAAGCTACCAAACACATTTTCAGATATACGTAAGCATTCACAGCATTTTTAACCTATAGCTTTTTTGTGAATCCTTTGACTCTTGGTTTAAATCGATCAGATATGGAAAGCAAGTCATCTTTGACTAATTTCCCCTTTTCACCACGTGCTTCCGGCGATGCTTCGCAATGTTTGAATGGCTTGGTAGATGTATATTCAACTCGGATAAAACGCTTTACTGATAAAGCTGAAGAACAATAATTTGGTTTGCCATTAAACCACTTGCTTTGATCTGGATTTACTTCACCTTGTGTGGTAAAAATGGTTTTGCCTCTTTCGGACCTCAGCCTTTACTTAATGGATCCACACACACACACACGTTGTGGAGCGTTGCTCTTAGTGGATTCATCAAGACACAATGATGTTATTTAATGTGATAGCAACCTGAACTGTATTTAGTCGTTTCATTTGAAAGCATGCAAAACATAACAAACCAAAATCGGCAAATCTGAGAAGAGTTCGATGTTTCGCTGAGTCAAATTCAGGTGAAACTTAGTTTTTCACAGTCATATATTTTAGGATCAGTAAATCTACCAATTTTATAAACAAGAACGATCGGAGGGTAGCAAATTGGGTGGTTTCCCGACATTTCTGAGCAGCCAACTGTGCATTGTGCGTTATATTGTGCAAAAATGATGTACCATAATGAACTTTTCAACAGACAACCAGGACCTCCCATATGTCTCTTCACCTTAGTCCTATACTTAACCTTTGCATATCTTGGTACCTTTACTTTCTATGAGAAGATTTCATGCTGCTCTAGGGTGAAATGTGAACTTCCAGATAGGTTGCTTCAGGCAAAATTTGTATACTTTTCTTGAAAGCAGTCAACCAATTAAAACGTTTGGAGGAACTGGAGAAAATCAAGCATCCAATTACGAACACAAGTATTGAGTTTGCTGAACTGAAGTGGCCCACTGTAGTGAATGTCATTGTACTTTTAAATGACTTGAATTTCATACAACATTAATAGAGTCAAAAACATGTATTGAACCTACTTGGTCCTTTAACTATAGAATAAAATGGAAAGTATGATACAGCAAATAAGAAAACGAACCCAAATATAACGGACAGTCGAATATTTTGTGTCCCCACTCATTGTGATTCACATCGACATAACTCACCGTTTAAGGGGGCATGTTTGACAGACACAAACCATCAAATGATAAACTTCTATTGTTGTCTCTTGTATATATGCCGATCCGCGTTAGATTTGAAAGTTTTTATTGGTTCTGTTTTCGGTTAGACTAAAATTTCAAAATTGAGTCTACTACTAGCAGGCATTTTACATCTGGTGCCGCGTTTTTTGTTTGTCTCAGTGTATACTCTAAATGTATTCTGCTCTGAGTCTGGTTTTAGTCAAATTTACTTTGCTCGTCGTCTAAATACAGTTTAGTGATTCGCTTTTGACAATTGAGTATCTAGTGAGCGCCTGCGAACATTAGAGGTTAGGAGACATTTCACAGTTTGATTAACCCATATGTGTGCAGTGAAGTTTCGGTTCTGGATTCCACCTTACTTTTGAACTGTTATCTGAACTACGCTGAATAACTGACGGTGAAGTTTTGACGACACTGAGAAGGGCCGTTGAACTCAAGCTTGTATTCACATTTTCACGATAGAATTGTCATACGCTCAATTTCCTGTCTAGTTTTCTGTCTCTCTGTTGAAGTCAAGACTGTACGAAACTTCTAATCTAAAAATTAACAAGGAAGGATTACCATGAACCTGCGATTGATTTCACTCAGGCTATCTGGGTTGAGAATTATGTCACTGTTGTGACCAACATATTGTCCTACCGCAGGTTTGGTAGTCTTGCATGCAAACAGATCGATAGCCATCTTGTCTGTATCATTGCACATATCTACACTGTCTTGTGAACCATCAATAATACATGCGAACCAGCGGAAAAAGTAACGACCAACGTAATTTTCTAACCCCAGTACGCCCAAATAAGATATGCAACAGTTTTGGAAATTAATATACAATCATGGGCAGTTGGCCTTAACCAACCGGCTCTGGCTTTCGTTATCATTCCACAACGGTTTTAAGCATGTTCGCTCGTTTCGAGGTATTGATCGCCAACTTGGCCTTTGCTGAACACCATTCATACTTCAGATAATCGCCTTTTTATTGTCATCCATCACCCATCACACCGCCGCTTGATCGAACACTATGCTAACAATACCCTACACAGTTTAACAAAAAATGGACAGTATGATCAATGTAATTTTGTCTTGATAAGTGAAAACTCTTCCACTACAAGACGAGTCGAGCTCAAGGACAAAGTTGTATCATTCGAGCAAAGTATTACACCTTTGAAATATCCAGACTGTCTGGTTGGACAGCGGTTACTAATATATCTTCATAGTTCAAATAACTGATTGTGTGATCTGTGAACACTATCACGTCTTGTAATCATCAAGATATCGGTACACTAACGGACGGAAGGATCATCATCTTGTACTATTAAATAGCCTACCCTCGAATCTGCGATAATCCAGTTGCCATATTTTATCGTTGACGGTGGGGCTACCGAACGCGAAATAACTGTACCGAATTAACAACAGGTTAACTAGACAAATGAACGGTATTCACCAAGGTTCATGTAGTTAATCCGTATCACCAGGCTCTTAATCTGAGCTAACAAGCCATAGTTATTGACATGATCGGGTTACCTAAGCATTACTCACAGACATGTGGCTGACCGTCTGTGTGTTGTCAGTTGATCATACCTATCATATGATTAACGGTACGATGGTCAACGCGGTTAACTTGTGAGAACGCAGTTTGAGCTTATCTACTGTACGTGACAACGTTGTGCATTATTAATGAGCTTTAACGAGATCGGAGCTCAAAGGTATTGCTTATTTTCTAAAGAAATTGGCTGCACAGCCTGTCCAAATTCAAGGGTGGAAATCAAACGTGAGCGATGCTCAAGTCAAGATAATAGTAACAACAGTTTGCTTCACTCAATCTTGATGAGTGAATGACCGAACGGTTCACATGTAGTGAATTCGAAACAGACGGAGTGTTGTAGTGCCGAATTAATACCAGTGTGACTGGGCAAGTAAACTAGATCAATAACGTTCGTCAGTCTACAAGTCCATTTTCGTCAATACATGTAAGTAAACGTTTCGCTTTTCCTAGCCGTGGCAGGTCCCATTCCGCAGTTAAGTTGACTACTGATTTTTATGCCCATAGACCCTCACGTTTGGCATTTTATCTTTGATTTGGTAACACTCTTGTTTGGCTTCTCACGCATGCAGGCCAAGCTATGAAGGGACGCATGTCACATTTCATGTGCAATGTCCAAGGGGTCTGATCGATTGAAATCTCATTGGATGCAGCTTTGGAGTCAAGGTCGTAACCTGACAAAATGACTGACCGAATGTGTTACACAAAACACTGAACTGTTTCTAGCTTCGAGTGTTGGGTGTGGGATGACAGTCGAACACACCGGCTCCATGATGTCAGAGTGAGGGTGCCCGCTGGATGAACGTATCACGACAATAAACTAGCTAGTAATATAAACTTACAGAATCCATACACTTTGCGGGACAGTCAAATAGGGGAACGAATGTAACACATAGATACACATGTCAAGTAACCGAGATATACCACAATTTCACATATGACGGAAAATATTAATATACTCTTGCTGTGTCTTCACCTTGTGTAAAAAGACAGATGGAATACAAGAACGTAGCTCCATTCCGCTATGAATGGGACTCTTATAACCTACAGATTCGCAAAACGTAGGCAAAATAGTCTGTTTAATAATAATCCGAAGTAGACTTTTTGGACAAACACGAAAGTATATGATGGTTACGCTCTGTGCCATATTACCCCAATCCAACGGAGTTCACCTTCAAATATGAGGTAGGCATCTTTCCGTAGCACGAATATTGATCATGCACAACGTGAATGGACCGGCTGATTACTAGTGTGCGTGAATTTATTAGGCAAAGACAAACCAGTCAAATTACAAGGGAACCGAATGCGTATCCATCATTGGTTGCTGAAGATAAACCTGAACAACAGTTCGGAACGCATGGCATTATCCGAGCCGGAAGTTTACATTTGATGATGTACATTCATTAAGTAGTCTCATGATCTGCTAGGTAAGTAATCCTCTGTCGATAACTGTTAGAATTGTTAATACTGTGAGAATAGATCCAGTAGTGCCTCACTAAACTTCTCGTCTAACGCATGTGTAATGAGTTATGCCATTTGACAAGCGAAAACGATCGCAAGTATGATAGAGGATTTCTATCCAGTAGTCGATATACTGTCCCTTAACACGTTTGTCCATAGCATGCTGACATGCGTTGAAGGCAAATAGTAGGACGTCCTGGGAAAAGTGGGCATTGTAAAGTTCAACTAAAGTTGATATCAGAATTTAATGTTCACACAGTAACAGAGTGCAGCAGATGGGTATCCTGATATGTAAACTGACAGTCAACCAAAATAAGGCAACTCGAGAGAATATTCAGTTCAATGTTTACTCACGTCCTTTTGCTGTTTATTTCAAAGAATAAAAGAAGACAAGTAGTTGTTTAGAGTATGGATTTCAATGTCATCAGAATGAACAAAATTAACGTAACTGGCAAATCATATATTCTGAACAGTTGACTGGATAGGAAAACTTAGTTGTTATGCCACAACCAATTACATGCATACTTCCATTGAAAAAGTTTTGCTTTCATCTTGTAATCTGTGTTCCACATTTTATGACACCTTTTATCGTAAAGCTCATAGAAATAGATCAAACCATGATTTTTTGCACATGTAATTTGACACCTTTCTTTGACGATTATCAGGAATGTATCTCACAAATTATTCAAACTGTAGTTAACAACTTGCTTCTGGGTTAGTTGTACCGTTTAGCTAACAGTGAATGAGTCTTCTAGACAAGACATTAACAATGCACTTCCTGTAAGTGCTGTTGACAAATAAAACTGTTGTCAGACTCTAATGTGTTTCAAATAAACTGGATAAGTAAGTTGCAAATTAACTACGGCTTTCAGTGTCTGTTGTTTTTTACAGTAGAAAGTTTGGCAAAATGGATACGACAATGAAACCGGCATACTTTGCTATGGCTATTGTACTTAAAGTGAAGTAAAATGTGTTTACAAGTGTCAAACAACATTATGACACACCCGAATCGTCAGTGAGTACATCATGAATCGAAAGGAGCAGACATTACACGAGTAATCTCAGTGCAACGTGTATGTTAATTAGGGCAACTAGAGAGCTGTTCCACTACTAACGGTTCCTGACAGTAGCCACTTACACTGGACACTGGCACAGGACTGTTAAACCTGACGGTGCTGTTCATCTCCCAGTAGATGACTGATCCCCAGTTTTTCTTTATGATGAGCTCAATGTTTAAATCTCGGGTGTCAACTATTTTGTGGCCGTTGTAGGTAAAGTTCGCTCCTTATTATGACGACGTTATTGGTTTCCTTTGGGTGGTCCACTGCACGTTCCTACAGAAATGTTAGCATTTTGGTGGATCTTTCTTTTTTGGGCTTGCTTGCGTCCTCTGCTTCCGTTTTTTACTGTTCAATTACACGACCTTCCTGCGTGACGAAAGCCATACTCCATTCTGTCAGCAGATAATATTTTGCTACAAAACTGATTTTAAATTAGGATCCGACACTGTTATAGCATTCACCACACCTTTTCAATTTCGAAAGTCATTATATCCTCTTTGAATTTGCCGTTTATAGTCTTGCCAACACTGGCGTTTAAAATTTTGATACAATCATCTGACATTAATCAATGATGGACAGGCCCTAATTGATAACCTTTTGAGCGCTGCCCAATTTGTCGCAAAATTCACCTTGTCCCTGTCGGTGTACAACTCGATATTCACAAAATACAGAACATTACAAGAAATGCTCTCATATAAGTCTCAAGATTTACTCACCTGCACCGGCTGTTTGCAGAAAAAACAACAGAAATCAACTTCGCGATTGTAGCACCGATTACAATAGCGCCAAATTTAGATTCTACATCTTTGGAAGATCTCATATCTTGATGAACTAGCATGCACTCGTAGTTACTTAACGACTTTAGAATGAGACAGTGGAACGGTTGGGAAACCGAGTCCAAATGTGAAATTTCTGAGCTCCTGGCGTGGCTTCGTAGCTCAGCTGGTAGAACCCTTGCCGCGTTAAGGCATGTGTTTCTGTCACTGGTTCGAATCCAGCCGAAGCCCTGACTTTTCACAGTTGGGTCTCATCTAAATACATAAATCTGCCACACTACTTATTAGTAATACAAATTCTCTGTTCAACAGTGGCGTTGGTGGATTCCAGCGTGAACTGTTTGAGAAATCCTGCTGGGGCAGTCGGTCCCCTGGGTCATTTGGTGGATTCCATATGAGACAGTGGGACGGGTGGGTAACCGAGTCCAAATGTGAAATTTCTGAGCTCCTGGCATGGCTTCGTAGTTCAGCTGGTAGAACCCTTGCCGCGTTGAGGCATGTGTTTCTGTCACTGGTTCGAATCCATCCGAAGCCCCGACTTTCCACAATTGGGTCTCATCTAAAGACTTTAGCATAACCGGAAACAATATTGAGCTTCTCGAACTACAATGTTCAGAAAACAAGTGTATGTTTTTCCGAAAAATGAATAACGTCAAGTTAGCATGTGTGACCACTGGATTACTGTAGTATACCATTTGTTGTAGTACACCTTGTAATAAACCATATTGTAATACATCATTCTCAGCTACAAATTTCACATCCCCAGATGTCCTAGACAAATTAGAATCCACAATATGAAAAATTTACACGTAGATTTAACATCTCTAATGCTACAAAAGTACATCAATGTGTTTCACACGTACCCGCTTTGCTGACTTTTAGTTGAACGAGGAAATAATGACGATAAAGTCAATTAGAACAACTTAAAATATGATGATAATCAACACAACAAGTAATGTGGTTGAACCTTCCAGTTACGAATAATTTTCAAAGAGTCAGTCTTCTATGGGCTTTATGTGCACACACATGACGGCTATCAGTAGCAATACGGCTGGACGAGTCCAAGATCACAAAATTATTTGATCAATCTGTATGCGAACCCCGAATGACACTGATTGGTTTTACTACTTGGACCCGGTGGGTGGTACCTGCAGAAGAAAGTACTATACTTTGCGTTCTCTGTACGTCGGTCACTTCCAATGTTACAGCCTGTGTGTGTTTACCTAAAAATGCCCCCAAATGAATTGCATACATCGGTGGTGAAGTACATGAGCAATATGGAGGTAGTTCAATCTATGACAATCCTCATAAAAGGCGTTTGAGTCAGCTTGAAACTCATGAACCACTTAGAGATTTGTTTTGTTTGTATGCAGTGTGCACGCCATTGTACACGATGACATGGATTAATGAACGCTTTACGTTTGTCATTTCTTAGGTGAACAGGCGACCAGTTTTCTTAGCCAGAGCAATCGGACCAAGTGATGAAAACAGAAGGTTAAAAACGTTTTCGTAGTATGTAAGTTTATGTTGTTTTGGGAAGCTGTTTACTTTATACTTTGGTTTTTGCGTTGATCGAATGGTTACATGAACGTTTTGTTACATTTGCCCGCACTCGGTAAAACGTTTTGACGGTATGCACACCATTGGCTGACCGCTAGGACAACGGTCATCAACACTAGCACTGGTTGCTTGTCATTCTCAAATGATGTGACAGATTTTGATGTCAGTGAACAGTTCACCTTGAACTATTATCGTAACCTTCATCCTTTGAATCGATCGATACCAAGACATGTGTTTCCTGTCACGGATGACGAACAACCAAAACCTACAATTGGCTTTAAAACAGAAGACATGAATCCAGTATATATTGCCTAGTTCAAGAGAGGACAGACTGCTGAACTACTTAGTCTGCGTCCCTGACATACTAGCTGGACTCTGGAGTAGTAAGCTCTACTTAACTTGTGAGTAGAGGTCACACTATAATCTGACTGTTTCCCCCCCCCCTCTCATATGTCCTCATAATCTTCGCTTCGCCAATAACTGACCACTTTTTTGCGTGTTTTTGATCATGCCTACCTTTTAGGACCTAAGCCCAGCGGTCAAAATCCCCCCCGAGAGATTTTTGAATTATACTTCCGTTGCCAGTGTATTTCAGATCACGCTTGCGGATTTATGTATACTGCCAAAGTCACCTTCTGTCAGGTCAAGCAAGTGAAGGCTCAGCTTGCGTGTGTTAGTCTTCACTCATTCGTTCTACATTACCTGTTCGTCACACATGTGTGGTCCAGAAAAACGTCTAACCTATGGGTAGCAACTGTTTCCCGGACTCTTGTCAAATGACACCAAAAGCTCACCGATGGCAAAGGAATGAAGAGGTATTTAAACGTTTTTTGATGTTAACACACAGATGATGCATCGGAATGCATTGAACCCATTGTCGTAGTATATGTAAGATCACTTAGATAGCAAAATCTGTGAGTTAAATGTCTTTGATACATCAGTTGAATTCATTTTTAGGAACAGCCTATACGGCAGTTGAGTTGAAAAAGGCGAATTCTTCCATCAATCCCAGAATATGTTGATAACTATACATAATACTATGAGCACCTTGTTTCATAATGTTTGTTTGCATCCTACTTATAATCATAACGATGTTCACCTGAATGAGTGTATATGTTAATTCTGCTCGATATCGTACAGGTTAATCACTCCAGTTTGTTTGGTTGTGTTGGTTACACGCAGGCTTGTGTGAATCATCGGATCAGGATGTACAATTAGTTCTGCGATATGGACATATAAACATGGATTATCCTGAAATACTCTGCATGTTTAGGCATATTTGTCCAATTTACATTTTGGTTTTGGTAATCCGATGAATGGTGACTACCTTGACTCCATCCCTAATTAATATAGCTGTATGTAGGTTCTTGATGGGGGGAATGCACCCGGAATGACATATGGTTTCGCATAGCGTTCTCTATATTGTATTTGTACTGTCCATCAGCCAAACGGAGTTGTGGAACTTATTAACGACAACTGTAGTAGAATATCACTGGTGTACACTACAATCCGTCTAAAGTGACCAGCGGTTATTCTGGCTAGCATCTTTTACAGCCAACCGAACACACTAGACCGCCTAACCGGCGATCCGCGTAACGTAGCCAAAAGTTTAGTGTACCTAAGCAAAATGTCAGACTTCGTGACTAACACTGTGACTTGATATCTGACATTCATCCCTGGTATGTTTCGTGTTGAAGCTTGACAGGAGTTTCTGCAAGATCACTCGAACGACGTACACACAGCGCTGAGCAACGTAAATCCGTACTAGAATGTGTATGAAAAACAAATGCTTTCCGATTTGTTAAGCAAAGTATTAGATTATCCGTTACTTGCCAGTGGACAAAACTCCACTCATCAAATTTAAGTGATTTATAAATTTTTGAGTCGAAAGGGGGTTTTATCCGTGGGTCATGGATTGAAAGTAACATGACTTCGACTGTATCTCCTTTCTAGATTATCAGGCATCGCAACCAGCATTCATAAGCGAAAGAGGTTAAGCATCAAAACATGGTGATTTATTCATGTCTTGTGGTAGCCACAAAAGCCGTTTCACGTTTCATGACAAGAGCTCTAACGTGAGTAAGCGATTGTTTTTGAATGAGGTTGAATGGAAAGTCTACTGAATGTAAAGGTCACAATCAGATGTGACTGATGTTCAGGTTGTAATGGTAAGTTGCCGTTCATATAAGACACATGAAATTCTTTTTGTCTTCAATGGAACTTTTAATAAACTGGATGATTTTACATGCTAAAGGAAATTTTGGAGAGTAGAGTACTCATGACGGTCATTCGAGCTGAATAACCAAAAATACACTGGATGTAAAAAGAACGATTTGAAGTGATTTCTGATGTAGAATAAAACATTTGGAACTAGCAACATCTAATACATCATGATGGACTTTACTCTAAAATGGTTATCACATTTTTCTCACACACATTCAAGTCAGCACAGGTGTACAAGTTCATGTCGCAATTAAAATGTTGGTATGGACACTTGTACATATAAGCGGTTCACTTAGTTGGCCTTTATATCATCATAAGGTAACATCTGGTTCAGTTAACTGTATACTTGTAGTCTTTATGGAATCAAGTGAGTCTCTGATAGCCTCGATAGGAGACACGTTAGTAATTGCTCATTACTCATTACTCACAAGCAAAAGTAGTTGAGCGTTCACATATAATAATTCGGTTGTGCTTAATGTGGGGTCAGGATCGCAGTGGTCAACATGGTTGCCTCATGAACAGCGTGGCCGGAGTTCTAGTCCTGGCAGTGGCAAGGATACGTTGTACTACGGACGAGATCTAACGAAGACAAAACTCAAGTCTAGTGCTCCTTCTATATGAAAGGGGCCGACTGGGAAGTCTATGGGAATGCGACAGCTATGATCATTTGCGGGTGATGTTCAACTTGAAATTCAACAAATCCCCGACTACTCATCAATGAACTTACAGTCATCAAGTGTTCGAATTACTCGCCTTGTTACGAGCACAAACTGACAATTAGTTGAACAGTGTCTAGAGAAGCACACAGATCTTGAGAAGTTCACGTACAAATGACACTTTCATCGGACTTGAAAGATAAAACCCTGTCATCACACAACATTGGTTTGTATGAAACAGAGTAATCAGAGAGCCAAAAAAATGTTGTTTTACCGCTCAGGCGTAACTTAATTTTATTTGTACTAATTTCGAATTGTATTGTAAACTCAATAATTGGGAATTACACGGATGCTCCCAGATGATATCAAAACTTACAGAAACCTGTAGATTGGAGACATAAAGACAAACAAAAACTATAAACGTATGCACAGCAAAAAATATATATAACATAAAAAGGCTGAAAGTTTCAAATGCAGCAGGGATCAGTTAAACATTGTTCACATGAATAAAGGTGATACTCACCAGGACCTGAAGGAAGCAAGTACAAAAACACACAGAATATAACAAAACAAAACACTGGAGCGCAAAAAATTCATAATTCATAACAAATAGGAAAATAAAAGTTGATCAAGGATTATAGGAAACTATCCATTCAACTAAGCAACTTACTTTCAGCTGCTGTTCAAAGAAGTACGTAATGGACGACAGGGAAAGGTTGAAAATATACACTAGAACGGAACCACATCATAAACTAGGCTGAACGAATTACGCAAACTGGTCTGCCTATCAATGATATTTACCACTTTCTATGAAATACGCGTATTGAAATAGAAAGGAAAGAAATACACGTGTAATACACAATGACAGCACACTGTGTTTAATGACTGTAACGCTGTGGCATACGGTTGGCGGCATTCGATCTGGATTAGCCTGTCACATTGACCGAAGCCAGAGGATGCCTGCGCTTTAAACCATCACCACAAGTGGCTTGCGCTGCACCACGCGCGGTTTCATTCACACACCACGTATCCGGTGTTAACCGGAAAAAATAAGACCAGTAGGTGTGTGAGTGGAGCCCTCTTGTCCAGCCGGTCAAGGCTGGTTAGCCAACTGAATGCCAGCAGGAAAAGGGAACCCTCATCTCTCGGAAAATAAACAGAGAGACTGCACTGACAAGATCTGAACTGAGAAAAAAGACATGTCAAATGTAATACAAAAAACATTTCAGTAGACGAGTGCATGCTAGTGCATTCCGGAGAGGATAATATTGAAAAACGAAATTCAAAGTTGGACTACGAAATGGTCAAGCAAACGATTCATCATTAAATACACCAAGAACGCTTAAGGAAAGAATTTTGACATACACATATATACTAAGTAGAATTGACAGTCATCAGTTGAGAAGCGTCGTGCATCTCACATTTTTCGGCGTTTGTCCGATTGACGCTTGTCACATAAACCGAAGGCTGAAATACAGAACAATCAACCCTGATCTTCCTAGTTTGATCGAACTAAACAATCGCAGTTTCCGTTCAAGACGCCTAGTATGTGTGCGTGTGTGTCCGGACCTCTTCTACTACCTGGGCGTGGTGGTCAGGCTCGTGTGCTGTTTTGATCCGGAGGGCTGTGCTGACTGCGACCGGCAGTCATCCCGACAGCTATCGGGGCATCAGTCTGCTGAGCTGCGCAGGCAAGGTATTTGCCAGAATCCTTCTGAACCGGTTGAATTCGAATGTCATAGAAGCCAATGTTCCTAAGGAGCATTGCGGATTCCGGGCGAATCGGAGTACGGTCGACCTGGTGTTCGCTGCTCGACAGCTTCGAAAGAAGTGCCGGGAACGCAACCAACCCCTCTTCGTTGACGTCACCAAGGCGTTCGATTCCGTGAGCCGCGAGGCGCTATGGACGGTGCTTGGTAAGTTTGGATGTCCAGGTAAATTCGTCAATTTGATTAGATTGTTGCACTTGGGCATGACGGCGAAGGTGCAGTCGTGTGGATCTACCTCTGATGATTTTGACATTGTCACTGGCGTGAAGCAAGGTTGTGTCCTGGCTCCATCCCTATTTAGTTTATATTTGACTGCCATGCTAACAGTTGTTTTGCAAGAATCTGGGGAGTTTGGTGTTAAGGCAGAGTACCGGACAGATGGGCGCCGACTGAATATTCTACGTTCTGGCTCCCCAACCCAATCACATACCTCAACGATGCGCATGCTTCTGTTCACAGATGACAGCGCGCTGTTTGCACATAGCGAGGACGAATTACAGCGACTGGCCACGGCTTTCACGACCGCGGCATCCAAGTTTGGACCGGACATCAACACAGGTAAGACATTTTCTTTCTTTCAGCCTTCTCGGGCGGAGGTGCTGTCTATGCACCTTCACCTCAAATCCGTGTTAACGGAGATGTTGTAAGCAGCTGCACAGATTTCTGCTACTTGGGCAGCAATCTGTCCACCGATCTGTCCGTGGACCGCGAGTTGACAACTCGTGTGACAAAGCTAGTACTGCTTTCGGACGTCTTGAAAGACGTGTTCGGAAGAACCACAGCCTGAAGCCGAGCACTAAGCTCTTCGTCTACCGCTCAATGGTGCTGTCTACACTGTTTTACGGCAGTGAAACGTGGACATTGTATCAACGGAACGTGCGCTATTTGAGCCACTTTCATTTGCAATGTCTAAGACGCATCTTGGGTATTCGGTGGTCGGACATGGTTCCGAACACTGAGGTACTGCGGTGAGCGGACATGAACGGGATGGAAGCCTTGCTGATGCTGAATCAGTTTCGTTGGCTGAGTCACGTCCGTCTGATGGGCGATGACCGTATCCCGAAAAAGGTGCTGTATGGACAACTGAGATCAGGTAAGCGAAATCCTGGTGGTCAGACGCTGAGATACCAGGATGCTGTGCAGGTAAGTCTTTCACGTTGTAAAATTGATTTTAGATGTTGAGAAGCTTTAGCGTTGAACCGGACGGCTTGAAGGAATACAATTCGGACGGGCGTCCGCGAGTTCAACGAGTAGTTATTGCGCGGCCGAGAACGAAAGCGGGCGGTACGCAAAGGAACCATCGGTGCCATAGGCCGTGGTGACATGACTATATGGCGTTGCGATGTGTGCGGCCGCGAATGCGCTGGCCGTTTGGGATTAGTTGGTCACCAACGTACTCATAATGCACCGTCGGTGAAGAGACAACAAGTATGCTAGGCTCAGGTAGGCCATACCAGCATATCCGTTCTGTTTTTATTAATGATTGCATTGACCAAGACCATGGTCGTTTGGCAACTAATCTGTTCCTCTTTTCAGCAACTTGGGTGTCTGTGATCTTCTACCTACCCTTTTCTTAAGCTTTGTTGGTGTACTGAATGATGAATCGTCTGTCTGATCTTTTCGTAGTTCAACGTTGAGTTTTGTTTTTCAACTTTATCCTCTCTTGAATGCAATAGCATGGACTCGTATACTTAAATTACAATTTACATATCTTTCTTCTTAGTACAGATCTCGTCATTACAGTCTCTCTCTCTCTCTGTTTATTTTCCGAGAGATAAGGGTTTCCTTGTCGTGCTAGCCATTCAATTGGCTAACCAGCATCAGCCGGCTGGACACAAAGGCCTCACCCACACACCTACTGGTCTTATTCCTTCGGGTTTACACCGGATACGTGATGTGTGAGTGGAACCGCGCGTGGTGCAGCGCAAGTCACTTTGGGTGATGGTTTAAAGCGCAGGCGTCCTTTGGCTTCGGTCACTGTGACAGGCTAATCCGTTTCGGATGCTGCCAATCAACCATGTGTGTGTGTGTGTGGAACATCTCGGAATCAAGGCTGATCGAATCACGCTATCTTATCAGTGCATATATGAAACTTACTGCTTCCTGTGAAGTGTAGATGTTGAAATAAACAGAGATGAATTATACATGTAACGTTCTACAGTAACATAGTGTGTTCAATGTCAGTGATGTTTTCACATGCACACACAAACACAAACGTTCTGCTTTTCTGCATCTCGTCCCAGCAAGGTGATGCGTTACTAAACTGTACAGATTCTGGACGGATTGATCGAAGCCTCACTTTCAGACATAACTGAACAATCAGGTAGACGCGTGTAAGGACCACTGAGCTTAAACTCAGCGATCATCTCCGGAGTTTTCATGACGTCGACGACCAAAACTGACTGCAAAGATGCAGCCAGATTTCGAATCCCGCTCATGACAAGGTTGTGCACTTGTGATGTTGGCTAATAAAGACGATGATTCCGTCTACTGCTCCTTTTCGAACTGGGCTGGCTGAAAAGTCTAAATCTGCGACCGTTTTAGGGTGAGATTCAAGTCGAATCAAGCAAGATTCCATACTGCTTATCAATAAGTGGCCAAGTGATCAAACTATGGTAATTTTCGGTATCAGTTTGATTAGCCCGTACTGGGGCATAGCTAATTTAATGATGTGTGATATTGCTCAAATTCTATCTGTAATGTGCATATGATGGATGGATACTGTGTGCATTTCGGTTGGAAAAACTGCATTGGGTTTTATCGGAATAAACTGTTTTTTTGATTCTAATTCATGTGTAAGGTGTTCTAACTGTTCTGGATCTACCTGGAATAGTACATGTAGACACCCCGTTTCCACAGATATGTCTTTATGAAAGCTGCTTTGCATATACTCTGCCGGTATACGTTTCCACGTAGCAATTCGAACTCAACCGATACAAACCATTCGATTGCCACAGGATGACTGATTTACCTATACGGGTCTATCATGCTGAATGGAAAAATCAAGCAGCCTTCCTTCAGTTTGTCTTGAGTAGGCAACTCAGACGCTGAACTGCCGAGCTTGCTCAGGCACATTGTAGTTACCAGGAGTAAATTAAATTGATAATGAATTTATGCAATTGAGCGAAAATCACTGTTTTCAAACTTCTGTGGTGTAGTAACTAGGATGATATCACAACTATAAGCAATCAAAAAAATAACTTCGAATGAAATTCTACTGAACGGTGTATATCATATGTTTGAGACGATTACGTAAGTGAGAACGTTCAGACTTTACTAGAACAAACATTGCACATAGCATCGACCAAATTGTTTCAGAACTCACCAGCAGCAGCAGCTATGCAATGTAAGCGTGTAAAAGTGAGATCATAATTGTTGAGTGGGTTATAGGTATACACTTTATCAAGTTTTTCAAATGTTCCGTAACGGTTGCTACATGATACAGTCAATTTGGCTAGTTAATGCAAACATCCCATCGTACCTGTTACGTGACGTTGTTGGGAAATTGGACAGAATACAAATCACATTTTCTACCTTTTAAATGTTGCCCATCAGCTTCCAACGTTTTGTCAAACAACGCACGGTATGGACGGTGCCGGTTTTATCTAAGTACAAGATATTCTGAGAGACGGTACATACACACAGATTCTCGCACACTTGATTACAACACCTGCATCGCTGCAAATGGTGTATCCATCTTTGAACATTTGAAACCATCCGTTCGATATCTGACAACGATCAATCCGTCCTTAGGCAGCATACTGCAGAATCCCTCCTTGTAATATTGCATCGAAGGCAAGTAGTTCATTGAAAATTTGCACACATCCGCTCAGAAGTTTACATTCTCCCATATTTTCTAATTGATGATTAGATGTGCAGGCTGTTATTCGAACGGACTACGACCGGTTTACAATGAATGATCACAGGAGAAAACTGAACAAGTTGACTTCGATATGAGAAAACTTCCATTATGTCCTTCTTGTATGAGGTATGCATGATAACCCATAGATGAGTGTAATGCAAAATATTAATTTGCTTGCAGCTGCCAAGTTTATGGATTTCGAAGAAACACACGCAGAAGATATTCAACACTATTGTGTCGTACTGATTGGTATTCTTATCAACGAGTAAGCACCACTTGCTCTGCACTATGGGGAACTACCCAAAATGATTGCCGATCATGCGGCTTGTTATTGAACTTTCAAAACTGATTTAATCAACAGCCAACGGAGCGTTTGATATGTGTTGTGCGGGTGTCTGCAGTGATGAATTTATACTCAGTTCACACAGATCAATGCTAACCCTGATGTACCACACGGTGCACAACCATACTCTCGATATCAAAAAGCAACTCGTGGGTCATTGTTGAATTGGTTTCCTGGTATTCCAGCCAACCCCATCATCAACTGCTCACAAGCAAAAGTGGATGACGTGATTGTCTCAGTACCAACCAGTCAATTCACTGTACCAGCGTTTGTCAATTATTGCCGATCGCTCCAAACAGAATATATCACGAGGTCAACGGTCACAACCTAATCATCATTATCAGTCTCAGATTGCCCAGAATAAACACACTCCTGATCTCCTATCCCGTTGGCCCTCGAAGGCATTCGATAGTTAAGCGTTCGGTTATATTGTCAGTTGCAAGTGTAAGAATGGCAGTGTTTCGCACAATAACCAACAACAAAAGACTGTTGTATTTGAGTCTTGTTATTGGTTGGCTGGTCTATGTGCTAGTCGCTCTCGTTCATGTTCGTGTGCACATCATCATTGGACATACACGCTCAACGAATCACGTGGCTATACCGATGCATTCAGTTGGCTCTGATTCACTCACGTGCATGTTTTGAGTTGTTATATTAGGCGTCTGTTGCCCGAATGCAACTGCGGCTCAGTGACTACGTTTTGAATTATACAATACATACAATTGTTAGCTTCTTTAGGGATAGGGGGAATTTAATGGAATGATTCCAGTCTTCCATCCTCAATCCGGCCACCTGATTTTATTGCGAATACAATCGATATATGTTGTGCATAATTCCCAGACATGCCAGATAGCTACCCCAAGTATTAGAACCGGTCAGGTCTGATGGAATTCCGTTTAGCTTGAAAGACACCTAAACGTTGTGAATTCAAAATGCCAGTATTAGATGTCGCATCATCTATAACTGTGTTGCTACGAGCTATTAGACATGACCAATTACAGGTCTGTATATGGGTTAGAAAATATTAAGAACTGCTGTTATTTTGCACATGTAACGTTTGATTTCATTTCTCTAGTAATTTGTGTGAGGATCGGTTCACCTTTCTTTAAAACGTCTTATCAGCTACCCCAACTATCGGATCTCCTTTCCCAGATAAAAGACCGTCATTGGAACGTTTGTTTAAGTATGGCTTTTTCTTACCAAGTGGGCGAACTCTTCGCCAGTGTGCACGTCTTCCGCATTGATAGCAGACGTCACTACGGTTCTCATCCTTCTTCACCTTCAAAGCCGCCACTTCCACAGCCAGTTTTTCCACTGCGTTCTGAAGGTCATTCATTTCACTTGGTTCGCCTGTCTTCAACTTGTTGACTGCCTGGGAGTTTTCTGTCGGCAGTTGTCGAGCCGCATCAGTCAGTTGTTCCAATGTCATCGGATGCGCGGTGAGAGCAACCCTGAACTGATCCCGGATTGTTGGTGGCATTCCTTCCAAAAACTGCTCTGTCACCATGCGTTGTTCTAAATCCTGGTTCAAATGTGGTAGGTCTTTTGAAAACGCTGCCCGCAGTGAAACGGCATACACATGAACGGCGCCTTCCGGTCTAAGCCGGGTGTCCTTGAACCGCCTCATTTCCTCCTGGCAGTCGACGGGACTCCCGTACCCGGCGATCAGCGCCTGCTTCGCGGCGTATCACTCCAGCTCCGCCTTCGCCCTGCTCTTGAGAAACACCCACAGGACCGACAGCTTTGCCCGTTTTGTTTTGACTTCGACCGTCTCCGCCACATCCTCGAAGTCCTCCAAGAAACTCCGGACGTTTTCATCCTTAAATGGCTGCAGCCTTGCGACCTTCATCCGTCAACCTTGGTCATGGCACCAATTGTTGTGAGCCAAGAACGTAGATGTTGGTTCCTTATTCAGGGAAGCAACACGTTTCAACGAGATAACAAACAAAAACACTCATCTACATACAGTACTGGGCCCAGAACTTCACAGTTACCACAGACACCAATGCTCAGTTCGTTTACATTCCTTCACGTACAAAGAACCATTTCATGTGATGCTGCACTCCGATGTTTCTCCTTGTATTTCTCTGGTGGTTACTCCAATGCGAAAATCTATGCTGTGGTCCAGCTACAGAATAGCAGTAGTGTGAATAGTATAGTACAATCGCTCCTACCCACTACATTAGTCGTTTGTGTGAGAATCAGTTTGCCTTTCTTTAAAGATCCCCTTATGACTGAAGCAAACCAAAATGAGTATTATACCGGTGGCCTACTGGACGTAGTTACGGATAAATCTGGCCTGCAATAGAACATAGTCGAGTGCACGTGATTATGCAGTTAAAGTAAAATGAAGGTGTAATATGTTAACTTTTCTCGACTCAGTAATGCAGAAAATTGTGAATTTATCGAAATGGCTTACTGTCAGCTATTGATTGCAAAGGTGTATACGGGGAGGAAGAAAAAACAAAGTAAATTTGAAAATATAAGATAGAACATGACCACATCATAAACCAGGCTGAACGATCTTGTCTGTATGTAGGTGAAACTCACCACTTTCTGTGAAATGCATATGTTGAAATAGAAAGAGAAAAGAATGCACGTGTAATATGCATCAACAACATATAGTGTGTTTAATGACTAAAATGTCTTGATATACACATACGGTGGGCGACATCCGATTCGGATTAGCCTGTCACAGTGACCGAAGCCAAGGAAAGCCTGCGCTTAACCAGCACCACAATTGATTTGCGCTGCACCTCTTGCGGTTCAACTCACACGTATCCGGTGTAAGCCCGAAGGAATAAGACCGGCAGGTATGTGCGTGTCCAGCCGGCCGATGCTGGCTAACAAATTCATAGGCTAGCTCCAAAATGAAACCCCTATCTCTCGAGAAATAAACAGAGAGAGGTGGTAATAGTAAGATCTACACTGGGAAGAAAAGTATTGAAAAGATAAGGCAAGAAACATTCCGTTATAGGAGTGCATGTTATTGCATTCTAGAGAGGATATAGAATAGAATTAAAATTCAAAATTAAACTGAAAGAAAACAGAGAAAATGTTCATTATACAGCAGACCAACAATGTTGAGGAAAAGGAAAGGTAGAAGCCCACAGACGACAAGGTTTCTGAAAATGGGAGCATACACATACACACACGCCCTAAGTAGATTTGAGAGTCAACATTTGGGAAACGTCGTGCATCTCACAATTTTCGGCGTTTGTCCGATTGACGCTTGTCACATAAACGGAAAGCCGAAATACAGAACAATCAACTCTGATCTTCCTAGTTTGACTGAAATAAACAATCGCAGTTTCCGTTCAAGACGCCTAGTGTGTACGTGTGTGTGTGTGTGTGTGGAACATCTCGGAATCAAGGCTGATCGAATTATGCTATTTTATCAGTACATATATGAAACTTACTGCTTCCTGTGAATTGTGGATGTTGAAATAAACAGAGATGAAATACACAGGTAATGTTCTACAGTAGCATAGTGTGTTCAATGTCAATAATGTTTTCGCATGCACACACACACGCATAACCGACATATGTGAGAGTCAGCTTCTGAGAAACGTTCATTGTGCAGCATTTTCTGTGCATGTCCGAGTGACGGTTTTTTAAGTCGCCCAAGCTGAACTAGGGTATATATGCTGCGTTGCTATTTACGCCACCCAAATGCCGACTCCTTGATGAACAGGCAGTTTTGTTTGTTAGTGTACCGACTTTGTTAGCAGGCAGTTTTCGCATTTTTCTACATACTATTCGGTCTATTTCAGTAATTCGGTTTACAGGCAACCACTGTCGCCTTACTAGCTGACTGCATTTCGACGTTCTATGAAATACAGAACTCCTGTGATATTTTTTCACCTGTTAATGGCCAGGTTACTAAGCCGCTTTCTCTGTATGGTTTGGCGAACGCGCGGTATGGTTTTTGCTATCAGGTTAATTTGATTCTCTTTACAGCGAGGGCTTTAGAGACGGAGATGCAACATGAAGTTCCATCCCCGTGTGTGTTAGAGAATATCGGAGGGTTAATTACCCTTGAATAATTACAACATGATTGGACACAGGTTTCGCACTGTCTAAATAAATCTGCGTTGTTCACATTTTTTGTGTATGCATTAGCCACCATTGAATGCGTGTCATTTTTGGGTGTGCAATCTATCCATTTACGTAACGGCTCAGAGATGATAGTTGTGGTATGCGCGTCAAGGCCGCCTGTGTGCCCCACGCTCGTGTTAGTGTAGTGGAGTTGAGCGATCGTAACATACTACTCAAACAACTGCTATTCAGTAGTAGGATCGGAGCATATATTTTGACATGCTAAAAGCCGCAGGAAAAGTGCAGGAAGGAAAATCAGAGTGCAGTATCACCTATGGGAGTCCCTGCTACTTAATGAAACTGAGCATTGACGTCTGCGGCAGCCGAGACGGTCTGAGGCTGAATACCGCGTGCAAATGAGTGGTTTTGTTTCAGGTTTTGTTTCAATGCTTAACCCCTGTATTGCTTGGTCGAATAAATAACCCTCGTGTCATCCGCGTTCTTGAATCACAACGTTAGGACTCCATCTGCGATCTGATTGGTCGCGCCATCAACCACCAACGTCTCATTCGACCAAGCACGTAAGAATGACATTACAGCTTGTAAGCGGGACGATACAGTTCGTACTTGTATTGACTCACGTGTTTTCTCTATCGTTGTTATGGTCTGTAAGGCTTACTGTTGACTACACACTTATACAAATACAATAATCAGCGTCGAGTTTCGTTCTTACAGTTTCGGTACATGTGCACTTGTATGTGACTGTTGTTCGTAATTTACAACGCACGATCTATTTTGTTAACCGCTAGTTCCTCCTGCAAAGTATACTAGAAACACATTTTACTGTGTATTGGACACTGAATACGAAACATGATGGTAGATCAATTTCAGTGAAGAACAACCCAATCTTCCTTAGTTGAATGTATCCGGCACACATCAACTACGGTACTGACCACCCCATGTAACTTGTTCTAACCTTCATAAGTAATTTTCTCATGTCATGCGTAATTGTAAGCATCTGCTGGGAATATCAAAAAGACCATTATGTAATGTCGATTTCCTGTGATAATCACTCTGTTTCTCTTCCCTGTTTCCATACCTCGTTATCAACTATCAGCTCATCTAACTTTAATGACAGTACGAGTCATGGAGAGTTCAGGAGGTCCAGCTCACTAATCACACTAGCTCATCTGCGTAATATTCACAATATGGTAAATTTAGCTAGAATTTATTTATTTATGATGCGTAAATTGGGAATATCCTTAAAACAAATACGGTAAAACTGTTTGCCAGTTTCTAATAATCAATAATGGTCAATTCATCCGCACCAATAATTAAAAATCCTCTCAAACCATAATCGATCGGTTTTCACTGGTTTTCTTGAACAATACAATATTGTCCTAATCAACATGCTTGTTTTTTCACACCTTCTGAGCGTGAATGGATAGGGTCAATATTAGATTGCTAGGCTGTACCGGATATTAATGATGAGTAGTCGGGGATTTGGTTAATTAATGTACCGAATATGGCCACAAAGACGTGAACCAGTGATTGCGATATCTCGAGATCTTCACTCGATGAGTTCAAGCACAAGAGAAGAAGTGTCGTAGGGTTTCAGTATAAGGGTGAGAATCTTCAAAACTTTTGGATAACCATAAGATTACCGACCCTAATTATTTACCACCCGTTAAGTTTAACTGTGTATTGTTTATTGCATCTCTCAGCTGGTTGCAAACAGTTTTATAGATTCAAACACATAATTGAACAAATTAGGTAACGGCACACGTCTCATGCTTCTTTTCTGTTCCGTTGTACAATCGCATCGTTTGGTCACTCGCTCGCTTGCAGGTGGGCTCCATGTATTGACTGTATATTCCCTATTTCTTCGTCTGCTCACTTGTACAAATGCTGTGTAATATTCCTGAGTCTTTTCGCCTTGTAATATAGGTGTGACGGGATGTCTGATGAGGACGTATCAGAAAATTGCGACCGGTGCTTTACTACATACTCAAACACATTTAATCACAGTCCGGACTCTCACTTGTTTCAACTTTGTTAAATGTTACACTTCGTGGAATGGACGTAATAAAAATAACAGTTTCTCTTCTATCACATG
>JTDE01001345.1:12782-54283 GCA_014338405.1 Paragonimus skrjabini miyazakii | reverse complement strand
ACGTTATATTTTTTTGCACTGCTAACCAATTTCGGTGTTAGAACACAAGTTGACTCAATTGAATTGTATTCTTAGACCCACTTTATTGATAATAACGATTACGAACACAAGTCTGAAGTTGAGCTACAACAACCGTATACACGAATGCTTGACTTATGAGGTTGAAGTAAGATGAATTCTTGTTTGCAATCAACTCATCACAAAGTCTGTTATTTGCTGCGCTATGATAAATATAAGTGGTTCCCCGAAATAAATTTGAAAAAAGCCAACAGTATAGCGTAAGATGTCTTGTGCACGGATATTTCGTTCGCATCTCATCTGTTACTACAGTGAGCAAAGAATTTGTACGAATTTGCTAACGAAACGCTATGAATAGTGCAACAGATACACTACACCCCACACACTCTGATTTCATGTGATTTTCGGGTTGTCCGTTAAAGCATGATTGTACGGTACGTTTTAAAACTCTCTAGCCTCTTTCAGAATGTTGGCTACTTTCACACGGTCCTCCATTGCATGCTTCCATTTAGGACCAAGATATGTCTCCCTCCTCCCCTAGAAAACTGTCGATGGATCAACGTGGAACTGAAATCCAGTGTTTAAGCCTTTCAGCTGACGTGCTTATATCACGTAGTATCTGTAGCAATTCTGACACATGGATCATGTGACATTGGACTTGTGGGCAAAGAAAGACACACAAATGTGGTGGTTTTATAGATTTTGGGCTTTCGTCATGACCTCAGTTACAATAAAACGGGGATAGATAACTGAGGATTATTATGATTTGAATGGACCATAGTTAATCAAACATGAAAATCGGATTTGCAGCGATATTGACTAACAAACTGATCCTCACAAAGTTAGGTGACCGAATTGCTTTCAATCAGGGTATGCGTACTGTTGAATTCAATTACATACACTTTACATTATGGGTCCTCGTGACTGGATACTTGTCAACCGTTTGGTCCGGTTTAGTAAGATTCCCTTTCACAGAAAACAGGCTAGAAGATAAACACTGAAATGATCATCACAAACTACATAGTGCTGGCTCAACATCCGTTTGTTCAAGGCACTTGTTGAAATCATTTCACAACACCAATGTTTTTCGATGTCCTGAAATACATTGATTGTGTCGAATCACACTTATTCTCCCGGTAATATATATGTACATAGATATAGAAAACGATTAAAACGTACCTCCAAACAGGGCTATAGGAATAACAAATACATTAGTGGTGTTTACTGAATGGAACTTGTATACACAGTTAGTTATGTCAAGTTATTTGCTATGAGGATTCCTACCTTCAGAATGACCACTGTATCTTGATATGTTCAGTTTCTGTTAGTTATCAGTTATGGGACTAGAAGGAATCATATGCATCAATGCCACTCGTGTGTCCCACTCTCAGAGATGTAATCACCTTTTACTGAACAACGATGCACTTAAGAATAACTCTGCCGTTTTTATATACTAGAACATAGTTAAACATTGTTCCAGTCATTCATTCTCTCTACTGCTACTAATGTCTATGTAATGAATGCGCCCTAACAAGAATACGATAAGCGTTGCGTAACTTAAACCTGTTTACTCTTTCTTAGACTGCAACATCTGGAATCTCTTTGGTCTGATACTGCTGGAAGGCCAACCAAAAATGGCTGAGCTAGAAGGAAATGTATATTCACAAATTACCTGGAATTGCTACCGATTGGTATTATTTACAGTGTGGGCTCGAAGTTCAAGATGCTTCATCATTTGCTGAGAGATGAAGGACCACACCATTTCGACGCAATTGACTGGAAGTCGGAAATTTTGTTAAGTGTTGCTCTGGTTTTACTTGATTGATCCTGGGGTCGAGTTGCTAACTTTGCCTGAATTAAATCGGCAGAATCTAAACAATCGAGTTTTTAGTAAGATAACCGGCATCCTAGATATCAGCGGAATACAGCGTTCTATTTCGAAATCGTTAACAGCTTTCCCAAGGTATCGTTATGGCAACAGCCGATATGATTTAACCTGGCAGACATATCTGGCTTGTAAACTCGACTGAAGAAATTGCAGTGAACCAAGACTACCGTTTACGCCGATCAACAGAAATAGTGCACTTACGTCAATATAGCCCAGTGATACCTCGCCTTCACTATTGACAGAACACGCTCACAGGATGAATAATGTTCGTTTTACTATGAAACGACAGGTTGAATTTTCAGGACCCAGGCTTTCTTAACCAACCATTAGCACAGTGACTATGTTCACACCAGTGTAATACAACTAGTGATAAACTGAATTTTGTTCCTCTGGCAGTAATTATTGTTTCAAGTTTCTGCAAAAAAATCGTTTGATTTGCCATTTTGTCCCTCAGCTCAAAAGTCATTCCAATTCACACGTGCACACCCGAAGCTTCATCATGCGTCGAATAAACCATCTGTGCCGTTGCTGTACATGAGGAACAGTGGAACTTTCTTCAACCGGAATGCTGTAATGTCCCGGAGGTGAAACTTTTTCTTTATCACATGCGAAGTAAGATCAGGAATAAACCAACCATGGAAAATGTGTACCCTAAATTGTTCAAAGACACTATCGGTCTAATACCGCTTGACACCTACCGGATACGCTTCAAGAAAGGAATACACACATTCTTAGTAAAACAACCATGCTCGATCCCAGGATCAGGCGGGAATCAGTAACTGCTGCCGTAGAGAAAATGGTGTCGAACCATTTGAGCGAGTAAATTTGTGGTTTCGAAGAAGCTCACCCCATGGTCCAGTGCTAAAGATCGACGTCATGATAAGCATACTCAGAGACTTGAAGGCCGTAAACAGTGACGGACAGATTCCTACTCCTAACAGCCGACATGTTATTCATCAAGCTGGCTGGTACTTGTTTAGTAAGTAAGTTTAATTCTGAATATCGATCACGCTAGAGTCTTTACAGTCTTTCACACAGCCGACTGGTTTGTTCAGTACAAAGATTTGCTGCTGAGCCCCAGTTCAGCACCTACTACAAGGTAGAAGTTCACGAACCACTCATTAGTTAGGCCGCCGGAACGACCTTCATCTGGTCGGGAACCGTTTCTTTGAATCTGCGGCAGTACGATGGCTGCAAGAGCTTAACCTTCAACCGAACTTTACAGAGTGAAAACTCATTGTTCCTGTAGTCGAATTTTTGGGACACATCGTACCTACCGACGAGATCTCACCCAGTTTCAAAAACATTGGTGCCATTACAGAGGCTCCTGTTCTAGAGAACATGTTTGGAATTAAGCACCCCTTGGACATGTATTCGTATAATCAGAGGCCAATGGACCTGATGACAAAGGAAAAGATCCTCTTTGAATAGGAAACATCACAAATGACTGTTTGCCATATTACGCCATGGTTCTAAATGTTGTCATTCACAATTTGCATACATACTTCCAAGGTCAGTATGCTAGCGGTCAGCAGAAACAAGAGACGAAAGCGAATAAGAACTATGCCATATGCATCTACCAGTTTCTGGGTTCAATAGTATGATACACTACAATCAGCAATCTATCTTCACAACCAGAGGAATTAAGACTGTTATACCCCTTTTCTGTTTTTTTGAGTCGTCCTAGCAGACTGTTTCTGACGGGACAAAGACAGTGACCAAGAACATCAGCAAGTCACTTCTAACACGTCCAGCTTACTATTTGTGTTGTTTCATTCAATATGAAGCAGCTAGTATCTTTCTTCCTACCGATCACTGAAAAACTCATTTCATTTATAGATATGTCCGGCACCCTTATTCAGACCAAACGATAATAACATTTCAACTGTTTGAGTTTCGATGTCTACACTGTAGTTTAGCTTGTGTTTAACAGTAACGTCATAACTTACCAACACTACCTTGCTAATGTTGCACTGTATGTGATCTGATTGTATTTTATTTGCTTCCGACAAATTCCCATCCAGTTTCTAGAGTCTAAGCTAAACAGTTTACAACAGCTTCACACTATTAGACTTGTCTGGATCAATTTATTGGAAGATTGGTAACAGAAGAAAGGAGTAATTCCGATATGGAACAGACATATGTCATTCAAACGGAACACAGCTGCCAAGCTGATATCACACCAGGCGACTAGTATATTAAACATAGATTACTGACGAGTAGTCGGAGACTCGGTTAATTTCAAGTTGAACACCACCCACAGTTGCTCGCAGCTGTCGAATTCGCATAGATTTTCCAGTCGGCCCCTTTCGAAAAGAAGCACTAGACTTGAGTTTCGCTTTGATTAGAGCAGCTCGTCAGTAGTGCATATCCTTGCCATGACCAGAACTATACCTTTTTTCATACTGGTTTCTCTTTTAGGCATAAGAATTTATCTTTCGTGTAAAAGCCTGTCGTTTTAGTGCAGTAGAATTTTTCCATTGTATTTTCAGGCTGTGGAACTGGATTATGATTGGTCGAGTGGATTCAGATTTTACGGCCCTTTTGATTGCGACTGCACGCATTGGCTGCTGCGCTAGGACAATGTCCGAGGGAATACTTGAGTTGTGAAGGCCATCATGTGGTCCAATCGTTGTACAGAGTCCAGCCCAGATGGGGCAGAGAGCACAAGCCAATGAATGGACCACATGAAGACCTTCACAACTCAAGTGTTCCCTCGAACATTGTCCTAGCGCAGCAGCCAATGCGTGCAGTCGCAATCAAAAGGGCCGTAAAATCTGAATCCACTAGACCAATCATAATCCAGTTCCATAGCCTGAAAATACAATGGAGAAATTCTACTGCACTAAAGCGAAAGGATTTTACACGAAAGATACATTCTTATGCCTAAAAGAGAAACCAGTATGGAAAAAGGTATAGAACTCCAGCCACGCTTTCATGAGGCACCACTGCGCTACTGATCTCACATTAGGCACCACCGAATTAGCATATGTGAACACTCAACCACTTTCGCTTGTGAGTAATGATCAGGTTGCCCGATCATCGTCTCGATTGGAGACACAGTGACTGTCTGTTAACTTCAATCGCTAACCCCGCGATTAGGACATCCTAGAGAGATGGAAGTCTCCGATCTCATTAAACCTGCTAGGCGATATTTCAGCTTGTTCAACGTGACTTTAAACATAGCCTATTAACCTACCATGTATGTTGTGACCTTCAATTCCAAACGGGAGATAACCACCCAGCTCACATAGGTAATGTAACTAAAAATTCAGAATCATTTTCCTTGACCATCTCTGTACTTCAGTATACATATTCAAGTCATCTGTTATAAAGGGCTGGGGGACAGCAACTCATTCAACTTGGCGTCAAGACAACACACAACAACAGTGTTACCTTCCTGACACATTCACCCCATTGAGACAATACCATAACCTTTTGCACCGATCAGTGTCCACACCAGTCAAGTATCGCCCCTTATTCACAGGTTTGTGGCTAGAAACTGACTATCTCACTGGGGCTTTTTATTCGAGGTCAATTAATTCATGTCGAAAGAACCACCCGCTTCCTTGATAACTAAACCTCATGATTACAGATTGCCTATCATCGGCCTTTTTCTGTATTGCTGAACACAACAAAAGCTAGCCTTCCACCTAATCGACAATCATGTCTCTTGATGGCATATTAACCACCATATTCTCAATAGTTCTTTTATCTTGAGTATATCACATAGAAGTGATAGATTACTGAGAATCACTTTCTCCACAAAATACTTGTCTCCACGATTAAGAGCTTGTTTTAGCTTAAAAAGTTTGTAAACGAATTGTTACATATAAACCAACTTTCCATAATTTCTTTGTTATAGGCGATCCACAGAAGCATCGATTTATGGGCAACTATTGCCTGTTGATACACACTAGTAACAAATACGTTCATATGAAGAATACGCGAAGAATACAAATAGCCTTTTAGTCTCAACCTTACTGCAATCGTATGCTAGCCTACTGGTGAATAGCACTACTATGCAATCGGTACCCTACTGACTACTAGGTAAAAAACAATTCAGTTATCACATGGCGTTGCTGAATTTTCTAAACCTGTTTGCATGACTTTTGTGTTAATATGGCGCAACAGTGATGGTATACTCAGTATGATGTAGACAACTGCATACGGATCAATGAGCGCTTGACATTCTGACATCATTATGTTTTTAAATTAGATCGTTAGCAAGAATACTTGGCCCTTAGATGGCAAACACTCCATACTACTTAGATTGTAATTATTATATTGCTGGCGGCAGAAAAAAGTAATCATTCGGTCTAAAACTTACAGCCAAAACCCCCTGTAAAAAAGATGTTGGTGTGTGAAAAATTGAAAGTTGGTATAGTTAAATTCCGCAAAAGGAATTCATATTTTGCCACAAAGGGGTTACATCAGATTGAACGATTAGATCGTCAAATTAATTATAAAATAAGAAGGTGGCACCTTTTCTGACTACCGAAAGCGTTAGAAATTAAACAATTGAGTTTATCCGACGTTTCATTTTCAGTTGCACTCAGTCCATTTATCTAATCGCACTTTGTTTTGTGCGCACTATATCGCGAAATAATCTGGCTACTCATGAGTAGCCTGTTTTGTTTTCAAATTAACCGTACACATCTAACCAAAGTCCACAGCCTTCACGTTCACCTGGGATCTGCAGCCAGGCTGTATCAAAAAAATGCACAAGGCTCGAGCTTCCCTGTTGTTAGAGCTGATTATTAGTTAGCATCTTTGTAAAAACCGGGATTTCAGCTACGGTCCATGTGTATTTGGGATAACCATGTTGATTACTGCATCTATAATATTTCAATTGGCTACCGATTTATCACAGCTCAATGTCTAGTCAAATTCGTAAGAAAACACTTCTAGACCATCTGCAACTGATGGTCCCACTATATTGACGTGACATCCAGGCTGTTATCGGTTACTATTTCATCTTAGAGAAATGTCATAGTATGAGCATTTCCTTCCGAAAAGGATCAGGTGAGATGACATACTGAACAAGAACACTGTGACGCGGTGTGAACCGTGTACAGTTTGCTTAATCCTGTTATCTTTCGTCTAACGAGATTATCATCAAGAACCACTGAAAGTATTCAGTAGGGTGAGTGAAAAATAAATTGCCAAATTTTCCGTTATGCGGTCTCCAAAATGGTGACAATAGCGAAAAATAACTTGTCACCAGCTGAATGCACACAAAATAAACAGAAATTTTGAAAAGCATGCCTGTTGTTGCTAAAGTGACTGGTTTAAATGTCACTTTTTGAAATTTATAATTATTTTCGAATGACTATCAACCCAATCCTCTAAGTATGAGATGTTCTGAAATAGCATGATCGTTAGGCAGGGGATCTCAGCTTAGGGTAGTGTTTCTGGAAATATAACTAAGTAATAACCTGGTGCCCTGATAAAATAAGAAACAGCAGACAGCTTGGTAAGAAATACATATTCATTTAAAAATGGTATTAACCGTGGTCTTGGATGATGGAACAAATTTTCCGAGAACCGACTCACTTTTAGCTATAAGGAGTAAGAAAGTAGTCGGTAAGTGAACGTTTTAATGTAGGCATCATTTTCTACAAACAAGGAAATAATTTCGATTCGCCTATTTGTCAGCTTCGTGCTGAGGTCTGGTGTTATACTGATCTGAATTTTGTCACTTAAGACAGTCTGTGACCAATGGACCTTGACCTTCTGAATGAGGACAGCTGAGAAATATATCCGGGGTACGTATGTGGTGCCCTTCATTATACAACGACAACTTCACGGATATTGACACAAGTTCGATTATCCAAATTGGGAACCGTTTTAGGTCAGATGGTTAATAAATTCAGTCTCCCAATAAAAGAATTTGAGAAGTACAATGCCACATCTGCAGTGTAATAACCAACGGCCTTTCAAATGACCTGGTAAGCCGTGTGCACATAATCCGTACACACACGAATTAGATACAAAACCAATTCCGTCACTGAAAGATATACGTGACCTAGTCCTTACCACAGGCGTTAAAATGGTGTTGATGGCCTTCATGCGAATTATCAAATGTGATATTTTGAGTACACAGTCGGACCTCACTTATTCCGGTATGTGAGAAGAACTTCATTAACACCTTGCGCATTTCTCACGTGACTGTTTAAAACCTATTTGGTTGTCAGCATTCTTGATCCGAAAACTGATCATTACATAGTTAATTATGCTATGTAAACGGATAATTTGTTTGTTGAAATAGTTTGTTCAACAAGTATCAGTCGAGCGATGCCAATTAGACTTAGTTCTGACGACCTACTTGGATGTGGATAGCAAAAAGAACAAGATAGAAATTCTCACATTTGTCGATGGCAGACAGTGAAGTTGTAAAATTGTGGATCGAACGTGTTGAAATTTACGAGTTAAACACATATTTACGAAGGTGGGCACCCGAAAAATGCGAATGGTAGGAAGGGACGGCTATTCTTGTAGGTCACAACAGTGAATTTATCAGTCATTGGACAGAGGATGCACGAGCCAGGGTAGTTATCACATTCTGGTTGCTACGAAAACTGCTGAACAGGGAATTCAATTGCCGCTGGTATTCAGCTTTATTACCACCCAATTTCTGCAACCCAATTTACTGCCTGAAGTGATTCAACTTATTTTACAAAGACTAGACAGTCAGAAAGAATTCATCTTGTTTTTTGTATGTTACGAAATTTGGTTAGGATCTCAATAATACCGTCGCCAGAAGTAAGCCATGGAACACGAATGACTTCGTTGTGTGTTCAGTGCATGCTGTAATTACCACAAAAGTGGGACAGGGAAATAGGCCTACATATGTACCGACCCAGTTTTGAGTCCGAAAATTTAAGACATTGATTTCTTCTCTAGGATACTTACACTTTCAGGAGATTTCCGTCACTCTAATCGTATTATTGCTTGTCTTAATGTAGTTTGGATTTGGATGACACATTCCGATCTGGTCAAACTCAGTCTTAAGCTCGAGCTCTATCTTATATCTGTCTGCTGGAGCTTGAAACGGACATCTTTTTTTTATACTAAACTGAAAATATACAACAACATTTTGACTAAGGTGACTTTGGCAAATTTTATTGAAATTTCTTCATGACAGGCTGTATGGTGTTCATGAAAAAAATATTGGGACCATGTAAAACAGTTTCTGGATTGATGGACGAAAACTTTGAGGTAACATTCGAAACAAGTGCATACAACATTATGGTAAACAAAAATCTTGTTGCAAGAAATTGCCTTCTGATACTGAGTCGTGGCCGGTAGTGCTTTCTTTCCGAGAAATGGGCAAACGAATTGCATCACACTTACCCATGTGATGATAATCTCCTTCATGTTCTGTAAAGTAGAACGTCGGTGGTAAAGCGCATGAACACACTGATTTGGTCATGCGCGAAAGTGGTAATTAATAGAGAGTGTTTACTGACCACATTAAAATTTCACGTTCCATAACAAATCACTCATTTTCAAAAAATGCATCCACCAAAAAACTTCCAAGGTTTAGAGTACACCACGCATAATAAGTGAGTCATTTGAACGGGCAGCTAGCACCTTTTGGAACATTTATGGTCAGCATAAATATTCTGCTTAAACTTCTGGGTAACTGTTTCATAGCAAACATACCTGTAGGGTCAAAAATTGCACACCAGTTAATCTAGGATTTAGTGGGCTTTATACTGAACCAAGTTATACAGACGGTTTTTATACAAGCCTAGTATGGAAACGTGTCAGATTATCCCTTGAGGACTATGGGGCGATGTAAGTGAACGTGTGTATGCATAACGCGAATGTGGAGTCCCAAGTGATTTAAAGCAGACCACTTGCGGTGACGCACACACAAAAGCATTCTTTGGCTTGGGTACTCTGATGTTCATCGAGCTTCACGTTTAGATCAAAAACGCTCCATCACCAAACGAAGTGACATCATCAGTGTGCAGCTGTTTGATAGTATGTCTATGCTTGAAGTTTGACGGAAATTGATGGATACCTGCTCCTATAGACCGGAGAGAGTTTACCTTATGACCAGAATTAGAACTGGTTACTAATTGTCGCTTTTGAACTTTGACGCCAGTTACCACTGGTTTTCACTCGCTTCTGATAAACTTTGAACTGAAACCTGGCTAGTCGATTCCTATTGCTTCTGGGACCTAAAGAGTGATTGGTCGCTTTCTGTTACTATTGCACTTCTGTCTGGAATTTGATTAGTCGATCCTTGTCCGAAGATTGGGTAGGTCATTGCTCCCTTTATGGACTTCGGTCGTATTGGTTACCGGATGTCCAGTTCTGACTACCGGTTGTATCCACCCCTGTTGTTTCGTGTCCTTGTGCCGGCATGTGGGCATGACAATATCTATATACCCATAAGTCTTTGGTCCGCAATGGTTCATGGATTTTGTCCCGCTCAATATGTTGAGAGGTGCCGAGCTTTGAGAAGTTTTCTACCTTGTTTGACTTTTGTCTAAATATGGATTACTACAATGCTCAAGTTGTAGATGTATCCAATATGATCCTCGTATACGAAGACCAGAGAAAATGGGATTTGTCTCTTGATGCCCAATTCATGTTTTTATTCCTGTAGATAATTTTTACCCAGTTTGGCCGAATTAATGTTGCCAACAATCATTGCATTACATTTTGTACATACAATTTCTTCTGTCGGCGGGTTTGAGTGATCCTTTCGGTTTTGCTAGTATTTTTCGTAGGATTGTCATTGGTTTGTATTCTATTGTGATGCTGTGTTGCCTCGAAAGTCTTGCGATCATTTCTGACACGGTTTTAATGTATGTTAGTACAAGCGGTTTCAACAAGAATTTTGTCTTGCATGAATGTGTTTCCTTCAGCAAAAACTCCATCCGAAGGAAATTCGTGGATATCCGTTGCGAAGAGATATTTGGTACTAGAAATTTCCTTTCTTTCTTAGGAGTTCCACGGTACTATAGTGTGTTCCAGCTCCTTTAAACAGACCTCGAACGCAGCTCTTTTTATGGCTAACTGGACGGTTGCTGTGAGAACGGAGGGGTTAGTTCGTGTATGTTTCTTCTCAATAAACTAATGTCTGCAGTGTTCCGTCAGGTTTGCGACTGATTAGTAAATCCAAAAAAGCAGTTCGTCCTCGGTTTCATTATCCATATATTAAATTTAATACCGTTTAAGTACTATCAGGGTATCTTCGGGTGTGTCCTCTATCACCGAGCGTTTGACGATCACGAATACATCATTAGTATATAGTAACAACAGTTTTGCCTAATCTTTGGTGGCGAGATATACTTTGACCGTTGTACGACTACTCCGGCATTGAGTCCAGACATAAACAAATCCAGTAGATTCCTTTTAAGCTGCATGCAAATTTCTTCATTGAAGCTGGATCATATGAACGAACATAACTCAATGAGAATTGATGTGGTTTTTGGTTACAGGGACCCATTTGGTCGAGGGATTTCCTCCAGCAATCTTTTCAATGTTCCTGTCACCAGAAAAAAGTCGATGGAGATCAAAAATACTCACATCAAGCACAATCATTGTTTTGTTTTTCTCTACTCTGACGTTCTTCGGTAAAAAAGAGATCCCACTAAGTTTGAAAAAAAGCCAACAGTATAGCGTAAGATGTCTTGTGCACGGACACTTCGTTCGCATCTCATCTATTACTACAACGAAATTAGTGCAATCTATATATAACAGGCAGGCATGACAACAATGATGAAGAATTCGGGCATGATAAGCGAGGTCAGAATGATCGAGACTCAAGAACAGGGCATTCAGATGACAACATGAAACTGATGAGGATGGTTATGCTACACGGTTATGACATCACACCTGCATTCTTCACCATTATTGCCATGCCCGCTTGCTATATACTGATTGCATTAATTTCGCTGTTGTAACAGATAAGATGCGAACGAAATGTCCGTGTACAAGACAACTTACGCTATACCGTCGGCCTTTTTCTGATTTATATCGGGGAACCACTGCTTTAAATCCCACTAGGAGCATGTGCGAACAAAAATTCCTACTTAGGCTTATGCATCTGCTATAAACGAATAGGTCTTCAACCTTTTTCCTAAAAACGCCCGGCAGGGAGATTACTTTTGATCACCTTATTGTGACCCAGTCGCAAAACTTAACCGACCATGTACACTATCACTGCAGAGCCTTCGGCAACCGCCCCCTGCCGCCCGTTCTCCGACAGTAGACGTCGAATACCTTTTATTCAAGGTTAATTCATAGTGTGATGGGCCCAGAAAAAGAACTTCATGATCCCTAAAGAAGTAAATGATAGTCTGGTAGAACCCATTCAAAAGATGTTGAAATGTATATTCCAGACTAGCATTCTCCCTAATGCATGGAAAGAAGCCATGGTTACGTCTATCTTCAACCACCTTTCTCGGTTAGCTATTGGTCAGTCAGATCTACTAGCATCCCATGCAGAATGATGGAGAGCTAATTAAATCCTACCCTTCTCAACAACTTCATATCAACCTACCTTTTTTCCTTCACACAGTATGACTTCCTTCCTGACCGAACATGGATAACGATTATGCTTATCATCCTAGATAACCTGACGACGACCAAAGTCAACCGTCTGACCTCAAACCGTACCTTCTTCCGTTTTTCCACGACTTCCATTCGTGCTCCATACGACCTTCGTCGACATAGGCTGGATTCTTGTGGCCTCCAAGGGGAGGTTGTTTGCTGGATTTCCGTCTTTAATTTTTGTAGGACTTTTAGAGTTAAAACAGAATGAGACTCTTCGTCTCCCTCCCCGATTTTTGTGGAGGTTCCTTAAGAGTCAGTGTTATTTCTCTATTGTTACTTTTTGCATCAATGATTTTCTGGAATTTATATGAAGCAACTCTCTTTTATACGACATTGGTCTAAATTTCTGAAATTTTAGTAGCCACATTGTGTTACAGACCGATCCTGACACGATCAGATGCTGATCGGGTGATTCAGTCCCCCTCTGAATGATAGTGAGCATGCACACACATCACTGGAGGAAATTCATGTAATCCCTCCGCGATTCCTAGTACCCTCAGCACAGCTGACATCACGAAATTTGATCGGAATAAAGGTAGGTACTCGCATATTGTAATACCTATTCTCGGTATCTTATCATTAGATTGCAGAAGAAGAAGAATTTGCTACTCCTAGAACGATTGAACGCATTTTCATCCACATAGATAGAAAAAACGTTTCAAACATTGCAGAGTTTGTCGAAGATCACTGCGTGACTACGCCAGTCAAGTCCTACATACTGGCTAGAAGACAGACATATTCGCTTCGAACGTGTCCAACATGCGTTCACCATCTTAGTCATGGGCTTGAGAAGTGCATAGTATAAATCTGAACTTGAAATTCCTGATCTGTATTCAGTTGGATCCCGACGATTCAGGGGTGGCTTAAGCCTCATGCACTTCTCGCGAATCAGTTTTTCATCAGAGGCTGATGATCGACAACATGACAAAGAGCTTTACAAGCTTCGTTCTCAAACCATCTTAAGGCAACAATTTTTCTTGAGGATATTGACCATGGTAGCAGCCTTCTTCTTGAGGTTGTTTTAACTTGTGGCTAGATTCTTAATTACTCAAAACATTGTTAGTCACGTTATCTTACATTTGCTTTGGTACTTACTGTAGTTTCTTAAATGCAATATTGATCAGGTGACGAGTAGATGTGTAGTTGGGCAGCTGTTTTGCTTTCTTAATGTGTTTGCTTTGTTGTTGATGATCGTTATCCGTCCCTCGTCATCTGGTATTTGCTGTTTGGTTTTGGTGGTGATATTGCACTCTCTGTTGTGAGTCATGACGAGGATAAGAGTTTGTGGGATATGTTGCATGCCCTCATCTGACTAGCTGTTGAACTTCATTGTGTGCTCCAAGTCGGTCCGATATTCTTTTTTGTCGGATCTGTCGTGTTGAACTTGAGTCCTTTGATACAAACGTCTCACCCCTCGTTGAACAGGTGACATTTTGGTAAGTTTCTGATTCACGTGTATTTTGTTCACTCTCTTCAGTCACGAACGTCAAATATTAGATTATACAGGACATGCGGATAGCAACAACAATGGAAGCAATCAACAATCATGTAAACTCAATCGTTGATTGTTTTTATTGTTGTTGCTATCGACATGTCTTATGTATTGCAATGTTCTGTGTTCGTGATCGAAGAGGGCAGACGAAATGTTAACATCTCGCGACGTATATCTTCTAACGTTACCGGTGAACTGCATCAGGAAAACTCATTGGTTCAAAATTCACGTGTATTTGTTGGTATCAACTTTCTTGTTCATTGGTCTCGATATTTATTCTCTAAGTGCCATTCGATTTTTATACTTGGTCCGTGTGATCTCTCGTCCTGTCGCTGTTTCTAGGTTCTGCATGATTTTGCAAATGGTTTTGGGTATCAGCAAACAACATACGTAACAACCGTTTTCAACTTAATTTGGCTATTACCCAGGCTTTTATATGGGTGTGTTATGAATTTGACCTACCCGGTCAAAACAATAAGGATCAATCAATCAGATTTCAGGTTAGAAGCGCAAGGTTTGTATAAACTGACCAACCAGGCTTCTGGTAAAAATTCATGGGAGACGGTTAATAATCAATGATAATTAACTTCAACGTTCAAAGGCGACAGGGATTAACCCGTTAGAATTCAGGTCAAAACATTAATTCAATTAAATGGGAACTGATACGTATCCATCAAACTTCACCTAACCTTCCCGTTCAAACCTGTGTGCTCAATCACCCACATATTAATGATGCCACCTCGTTTGGTCATGTAATGTTTGCAACTCGAGTGCGAAGCTCGGTGAACAATCAAAATGACATCCTTTTACTTTGGTCGATGCGACAGCCCAATATAGAAATGAATATCGCTAAGTATGGTATGTTCAAATGTGATCTGGTCTACGATATCAGTAGTGTTTAGACGCTACAAATTGTCGGACGCTCTTGTAATTTTATAAACATACCGTAGGCGTTACATATACTGCTAAAGTTCAAGGTATGCAAGACTGAACTACAGTCCAACGGAAGTAAAATTGGACTGACCGCTGGGCAGCAGACATTCTGTGCTATCCACATAATTTCATTACCCGCACGATAACTGTGTATTAGTTGTGAACAGTTGACTGGTTGAAACAAGCTTCCGTGTACAGTCACAGACTTTTGCAAACCAATTTATATTGACACTAGAGTCAGTACGGTTTTCAACGATGACGTTATGCTTGCGAAGCCCACAGTCATTTGCATATCCAAACCAATCACGATAAAACAAATTAGATCCCTCAGCATGATAACAGCCATATACAGCCATATACAGAATTTGCATCAAAATAGTGGTGTTTTTAATCTTTTACGATGTAATGTGCTTAGTTATACTATGGAGAAAGTAGATCCAATGTTACTGAAAATACTTTATGGCATTCTCGTCCGTATTCATTCAAACGATCGTATACTCTTGAAGCATTTGGCTACTCTCTGTTGTACAGACTTCTCACCTTAGATTATTTGCCTCAATTTACCAATGTTCGTACTTTTTCCTTTAAAACGTTTATTATGAGTAATCTCATATAATCTTTGACCAAATTCCAGACAGAATCAGGTTTATATGCGTTTGGGTGGTGTAAAGTTCAAAATATCTCAAATTTGATAAAGTCTAAGCTATGATTTAAAAACACTTACCATAGTCAGATTCATGATCGTCTACAAGATAGAAAATAATCAGGATAAGTAACACTTTGAGTTATTTACACCAGATTTAACAAGAATGCAGTCAAACAGGTTGAAGGTCGACTGCAACAGTTATGAGAAAAGGTACCGAGGCGGTTGACACGTTGAGTAATGCAACCTGCTTGGCTGAATCAAGTAGGGTCAATGACCTTGATAGATGGCACCATTTAATATGTCCTCAAGCAGTGTGATTTGTACTATCTGTTTCTGCATCGCCACCCGATACTCACATTATTAGGCAGTGCAGAATAAACATGAAGTAGTTCCGTCTATGTCCGCATCTACGACAGTAAAGCACATCACTGTTATTGTCAAATATTAGCCAATCCAAATAACTTTCATTGGGCTGGACCAAAAATTTCACCTATTACAGTACACGCTTGGGCGGAATCTTTCAAATAAAAACAACTCCATTCATTAAACACTTTTGTGCAGTAGCGGCTTTCGTGTCAAGCACTCCCTTTGAAGAAGCAATTTTTTAAAACTCTTATAAAGGACACACTTAGGAGGTAGAAAATGATACAATCTTCTGAGGGACAAACAAAACGATGGGCATTTTACGCAATTATTATATGGCTGATCCCCAGGGTACATAAAAACCGTTCTCGAAGAATCATTATCCACTGTCGTGATAAAGGCGGGAATCTAGTCTAAAACCTGTTAGACTGGCTCCTGAACTGAGCTTGAGACAACGCAACTTTTTAGCTTGGTTAGGTAAACCGTACAATGGATGTTATGGGATCTGTCGAGACATTTTCGGAACAGTTTCTAAGTCTATGTTAGTGCCACTAAATGATAGCGGGCACGTGTGAGTGATACTATTCACTGATGGTTTTGTACAAGTATGATTGGAGTGTGCATGATCATGTTTACAACGGGAAACTAGCGGTATATCATCAACCAATGTATTGTTTGTCTTCTTTTCTATCATCCGAGCTATTTGTGAAAGATATGGTTCATTCCACTGCTCGACTCCTTTTCTTTGATTGGCCATCACGTAATGATCACAAACAACACATAAGCAACATCAGATGGTCCACAGTTTTAAAGGCCATGAGTAATTTATGTTGTTAAAACAACACTGATGTAATCAAACCATTTATTATGAGGTCGTTTTTTGGTTCGACAGTCCCTTCAAAGTTAGGTTACTTTAATTAGAAATATTGGTGAAATAGCATGGGCATATATTAGCTGTTGTCAAAAAAAGACAGCCCAATCGAAGAACCTGATTTTTATTCGAGAGAGGATGATTAACGTTGGAAGAGTACTATGACCAAAAAACTGTGATCTTGTGCTCACAGATGTTTTGACATTTTCGAACAAAATTCCAATTTTGCTCAGGGTGTGGAACAGTAAGTAAGAAGTTAATTATCAGTAACACAGATTCAAATCCAAATAGTAATATTGACGAATTACGGAGTGAACTGCTTCAGAAATTTTGCACGGACAGTCAATCCTTTGGATTATTTAATGGATTCCATTTGACTGCTCAGTTGATGAAGCACTGGTCGCGTCTACACATGCTATTACTACAGTCACTTCAAGTCCAACAAAGAATTAAGTGTTTCGCGGTTGGATCTCTTCTAAAAGCGTCGAGTCAATACAGCATTACTGGCACTCACCCAGTAACCTTTTAAAGACTCTATGAGTACTTGTATTGACCCGACGTGTCTGTCTGTGGTTTACTGAATCTGTTTCGTGGGACAAAATCTGGAATTTATCCACGTTCGGCAAACAAGGTAGATTTGTATGTGCTTAGGATGTGTGAATCATGTGTGCTCCTGAAAATGCTGTGACTTCGACGAAAAGTTGCTGCAGCATCTAATCTTAACAGATTGCTACAAGGTGTGATGTTTTCAATAACACGGGATGGCTTTATGAGCTAAGTAATTATTGATAGGTGAGTTAGCAGATTTGCCCACTTAGAGGATACCAACTGGTCAGATCGCTAGGCGTTAAATTGGACAAGAGCCAGCGTCGGAAGCTGATCGCGTTCTGTTAACAGGTACGGTTGCTTGAGAAACGTTTTCTGCTTTCCAGTGCGTAGTGCTCAAGCGTCGTCAGTTTCAACCCATAGTAACAAAGCGAACGATATTCAGCGAAGATCTGTCATTGCTTCAGCCTCAAACATGTTATCGTTCGTCAATCCAATATAATATAAATGTAGCTGACCTTTGCGCATACGTGTGACCAGCCGGAAACGTTACGGTAAATTCACATATATTTACTCAAAACAGTAACAGAAACAACTGTCTAAGTAACTGAGTTCGTTGTGATCTGTGTGAGACTAATTCGGTTGCAGTAAACCAGGTCCATCTCAGCCGACTCAAATCAAAGCACAGTCGTTGTGATTAGACTACCGGAGAACACTAACCGATGGACGTTAATTCAAGTACGATTGCTTTTAGCGGGGTGGTACGTAATACATGTTCTGTATGGCATTATTCATTAGGGCACCGAAATATGAATAGGGTGGCTGTCTTCTTAAGTCATGCGGGACTTTAGTGGATTTCGTTCCTTTATCTGAACTAACAGCCTAAATAAACCGACTTTGACGAACGGATCTGTTATGTGAAGTGAAACTGAAACTGAGAAAACGCGCGTCGTACGTTTTAAACCCCAGCTAACCATTGCCTCCCTCCCTTATGTTGCAGAGTCGGTGGTTTGTGCAATCTCCGTAGAAGAGGCCTCAACTGAGGACAACCTATCTGAACGAACAGTGACGTGATGTTCTATATTGTTTATTACCCCCTTCTAATTTTTCTAGTAGTGTTACGTGTTCTTGATAAACGATTTCTGGTGAACTCTCGCTCTTCCTCTTATCGTGTATATAACAAGTACGATGAGGGATGTAATGTTCTTTACCGTGTGTAGAATTCAAAGGGAAACTGGGCCAGGATATCGAAGAGGTTTCGGAATTAGATTGGTTTACAGAGCCCGTTACCAACCATATACTTGATGGTTGTTTACTATTCACACAAAGTGGCTAATTGGCACAGAATTATTGAGCCAACAAACCGTATTTCTAATTCAAACATATATTGCACTACCTAACCATAGACTTCGAATGGCAGTAAAGAAAGATTTCCAGTTGACTCAACCTCGGATAACGTGGTGGTCACAAATTTCGTCTACCTCTTGCAGTTACGAAGCCAAGAAACCAAGCGTCTACCAACCTCAACAAAAACCTGTCATTATGTCCAGACGACCTCGGTGTTTGAGGCAATTTGTGGCAGCTGGCGAACAAAAGTTCGTCAGTTGTGGTATTCAAAGCTCCATCTATCTGTTCAAAACACTCGATTAATTGGAAGATTTTTGAGTTCAGCTGAGAATTTATAACTCACAACAATTTTCAGTGGTCTGTAGCAGCCTGTGAACTACTTCAGACTAAGTAAACTGTTTGGCTAGTTAGCGTATGCAAGACACGACTTTTCTCGTAACTGGCCAGTATTCCTAACTGGGAACTCGTATTCAGTGTTAGATTTTTAAAGAGGTAGGCATCAGAGTTAAGTTTCGGAGAAGAAAGGCATTATGTTGTTTAGCCGTAGGGATTTGTTATCATTAACAATTGCATGTGTAACGGTTGCTGACCAGTTTGTGTTCATTCGAAACATTGAGGAAAGATTACCAATCCACACTTAAATCAAACTGAATATCAGGTCTCCAATTGCTGGCCACACTTCAGACAACGGTTATTCATCTGAGATCAAAAGTGTTCAGTTTACAAATATAAAACATCGTTTATTTACAAACACCAACGAAACTACGAATACTGTTACTAAAGTATATGACTTTGGTCTCTTAGGAATATGATAACCGGTTAAGAATCAATTAACTGACGCCCGTTAATGGCTGTTTGATTATTCTATTCAGCGGATTAACAGAACCTGTGCAAAGATCGAGATTACCCCCCACATGCCTATATAGTAAAAACCTAAATATCGACTGTTTGAAACGGTCTTTGCAAATCCTCAATTCGGTATAGTCTCAACAACTCGATTATAAACTTGAATTAACTGAAAATGGCAAAATGCCTAAACCATCTCCGATATTGATGGAATGTCTTTTGGCAATAAACTATTCTGCGTACTGTGTCAATTCTAGCAATTTACGCAAACTCAAAAACCCTGATTAACTCTAAAGCTATACTACTCAAAGCGAAAACAATCACCTTGTGCTGTTTGCACAAAACGTCAACCCAACTGATAAACTAATGGTGGTCTGATCATTGATTGTAATCGAAAGCTAGTTTCATGTCTTAAACTTTATATAGTTGATATATAATAAGCCTGATTATAGCTCACTGGAATTTTAAATACTTTGGGTGCAGTATTCACGCTACATAAACTACCCATTTATCGACTAAATGGGTAAAGCCCGCAAGCGTTCGTACGTTCGTTTGTTTGTACTTCTTTTCGCATGCATAACTGAACGGAGCGAACGAAATGATGCCTGAACTTCCACCCTACATGACGACCCTGAAGTTTTCAAACTCGGTTGAGGACAACATTGTTTCAGATCTCTAATTGTGTGAAGTCATGGATGATCCAAACATGTTTGCTAAATACGTCCAAAATTCGATACATTTAAAGTATATTAATCTCTGTTCAGTTGGTATTAATAAGTTTTCAAAGGAATCAATGATCTACGAGAATCCCTGACTGTTCTATATACAAGACGATGGGCATCACTATGAGACTCTGTGGATCAACAATACAACCAAACCTCGTTAGCAACACGATCCCTTCGCTCAGCTCAAATGGTGCAATTAGATAGGATGACAGTCTTGGAGACGTATTTATTAAACGGAATAAGATTATACCAGGTAAAGAGGCATATGTATTATATACCGGAAGCGTACAGTCAATTCCGTCGTGGTTGCCACTCATCAGGTATAGATGCCTACTGAATTCTGACCACATATTTTACTATCGAAACGGCGTATGTCCAACTTAAGGTTTCATACAGTATATTGGGGCACTTTGTGTTCATGCACAGTTCCAGCAAGTGCTCTCAACATCCACCTTGAACTGTGGATTTTTCTGAGACCGAGACAAAACAGCGCAACTAACTCTCCAGTAAGTTATTAGCTACAAATTTGGGAGATTTTTTCAGTTGAGCGATAGATTCATATTACACAACTGTCGATACTGCACGTTAAATTGCAAAGTGTAGTATACAGTGGATCTCCCAGTAAAGACTGCAGACAGTAAAAATCAATATAAGTACGTCAGACGAAAGTTGATTTCACTATTATGGAAGCTATTCTGCAAAAATATCGCGCTAGTTCTTACAGGTTTGCCGTTTTGTTTTCCCTCGCACAAAATACGTTTATGTCTGATCCATTGTAGCTGCCCGTTTACTGCCTTAGGTTCTTTTGTATGCTAATCTTTAACATGTCATATTACACTCTTGCTTCAGAAACAAGAACGTTTCACGTTCTGCACATCTAAACCATTACTAACTGAGATTCTCGTTAATGCATTTCGGTGTAAAAATCTATGGACCTCTTCAGAATATTGCCCTTTTATTCTCAGTACTGAGGTTATCCTCATTGCTAGCTTAGTTACAAATCTGATTTCTACTAGTGTCATACTTGTCCGAGAGCTGATATTTGCTCAATCCATCATCAATCTTTTCAACAACAAAAATACTGTTTTGACAAGAAATTTTAATGTAATCATATTTATAAGTGACTTAATGAATATGGATTAGTCACTTCGCCGTTTGTCAACTAAATCAAATTTTGTTTGTGTTTCAGACAGTAGTAAACATGGCTTTTAAGGGCTAATCCCATATATGACAGTAATTTGCGTAGATTGGAATGAGGTACGAATGATGAATGGTTGTTAACTCTACTCATGGTCCAAAGCTGTTACATGTGTGATGACATAACTGCTCTAATCCATCCGGGCATAGGCAGTCTTAGAATGTGCAATAAAATGCTGCACTCTAAAGTTTAGGAGTATCGGTAGTTGGTATATGGAACAATGTTTATTCAGTCATTCTAATGAACCTGGTGAGGTAGTTGCCTTGAAGCAGGTGTTATTCTTGAGATTTAATAGTATCACCTCAAAAGCGAACACCAAACAACATACTTCTCCGTATACTCTTATTTAATGATAGGTTTACGAGTTAGCCAACTTAAATATGATGTCCGTCTGTTGAGTGTTACAGATTTTTATTGGGTTCACAAGCTCCCATCAATCGAGAACATTCTATCATTTATCGTTAACATACAGCTTGAAAAGACTAAGTATGAATGTTTGTACACATAAGCCACTAATTTACTGACAAAAACTTATGGTATGCATATCATACAGCTAATACTAATCATTGTACATGACATCGGTAACCAGTTTGATATAGTTGTAAAGTTACTGTATTTGTGTCATTAAAGCCATACTACGTGTTAAAAAGGTGATGAAAATTGTACAGCAAGCTAATGATGGACCAGTTTGCGTCTCACTTCCGACCAAAGTATTTAAAACCCACAAGACTGAACATCGTACAAAACTTACCAAGGTGATAAGCGTCAGTGTACGCTAGTACTAGCACACAGGCTAAGAGACCAATTAAAACTGCGCGAACCGGTGAGCAGAACATTCTTCTATCGTTAATCGGGTGAATTAATCTCATTCACTGATGGTGCTGTTTTATACAGATCCACCGACCAATTGTGTGAACTGAGAGTGTAAGGTAAACACACAATGTGCTCCTAGTATCATTGCATGTGTCCTGAATGATAGATGCTGCCAGGTTACATATGCATTTCTTGCAAGTGCTGTCAAGTGGATCTAGAAATATGTTCTACCAATAATATCAACTCATTTAGATGAAACACCCCAACATTAAGAAGATATGCACAATTTGATGTTAACTTGTCATTTTATCTTGAACTTGATGATTACTAACATCCATTGCCTTTAGGGAGTAGCCACAAAGCGAACAAACAAAGTGATCGCACTCAGCAGAACAGATCTTCTTGAAATGCAGTTTAGCGGAAAACAAACACTTACGTTTAGGCAGATTTCGTTTATTTCAACTTTTACAAACTAGCGTGAATTTGTGCGTTTTTGTAAAAACTTATTCACAACGCTTTGAACAAAACAATATCAACTGGTTAAAAATTCCCAGAGTAGTTATAAGGAAAACAATATAGAAAACACACTCGTTGCGACTGCTCATCATGAGGTCAAACACAGTTTTCAAAAAAACGTGTTATTAGGCGTAGCGAACAAAATAAGCGAAAGTGGTTGAGTGATGACAAATGTAAATTCGGTCGTGCCTTATGTGAGGTCAATGACGCAGTAGTACATGAATATGAACAGAGTGACCGGAGATCAAGTTCTGATGATTGACGTATATGAAATATTAGTCGAAACAACAAGAAGGCAAACGTTGCGAAATGTTAGCATTTCGATTTATCTCGTCAACCGTATACTAAATAAAAACAGAACACTTAACAAAGGCGCATGACAATAGTAGTTGAACAGAGTGAATTTTTGGGTCAGAAGACCGCTACTAGGAGAGATGGACGGTGTGAACCATCAATTTTTACGTACACAACACCGACCTTCTTTGTTTGACTAGCACAACTTCACTGATGGCCAGAATTTTGAGGTTTGGGCGCCGTAGCAACACAGTGAACGACCTGGTTGGGTCGACGTTGTGACCTGTCTATAGGATGTGTTTCGCACTTGACGGTGCCGGGTTTCGCGATCGGTTGCCCCTTCGACTGTCCGTTCGCTCAGCAGACTGAATCAACCATTTTGGGTGGTGTTCGGCCATACGTCGATGCAAACACTGGTCCGTTCTGCCGATATAACTATCATTGCAACTGCAAGTAAACGGATAAACGACATGTGAGACAGAATAATTAGGTGTGTCACGTCTGGTGTTTCCATAACTAACTCCCCGAGTTGATGATAGGAGGCGCAATTCAGCTGCAGAGTACGTGCGACTCATAACCGACTGAAGCTGATGGCGCAGTATAGTAAACAAATAGTCTCCCTTGAATTGTAGTTTTATGAACACCCCTTTTTTCTTTGCTATGTGAACTGCAGGTCTTTCCGTTGTTTTCTTGCCATGAACTGATAAATTTATCCGGATATCCGTCAGCAAGTAATGCGGTTGTTAGAAATTCTTCCTCTCGTGTCAGCCGGTCTTCTGTACAGATTCGTCGGGCTCTGTCAAACAATGTTTTAACCAAACCACGCTAATAGACCATGGGTGCAAAACTGGAAAACTGGAGGTATTGGTCGCCCCAGGGAGTTTTGCGATAAACCGACCGCTGCAGCGTTTCGTCAAGACGCCTCGTAAGTAAAACGTCTAGAAAAACCAGCCTACTATTCAACTCAGTTTCAGAAGTAACAGATAAATTTGGATGTATGGAGTTCATGAGTATAAAGAATGGGAGAAACTTGTCACTCTCGGTAAAAATCAATATATCATTGACGTACCATTTGTATGAATTAGTCATGGAAATATTATCGAAAATTTATCTTTCAATCATTCCAAGGAAAACATCTGCTAAGGGTGGGTCTAATGGGCTGCCCATGGCTAAACCATCAGTTTGCTCAAAAGCAACTCCTTCGAACTCAAAGCGAATGTTTTCTGTACACAAGAAAATGAGATCCCTGAGGTAATCATGAGGAAGGGGCAACCGAATATTCGAAACTGGAATAAAACCACAAAGAAAATTTACAGTCTCATGTGGGGGAACATCATTGAACAAGGATTGCACATCGATAGAATACATTGTTTTTGAACTCACGGAAACCTCCTTTAAGACGTTTACTAACTCGAATGATTCTTTGACACAGTGTGGTGACAGCAATTTCCGAACTGGGTTAAGTACCTGAACGAGCCATCGAGCGAGCTGATAGTGAGGTGAATTGTCCATGGTCAAAATTCGGCGTAGTGGAATACATTCCTCGTGTATTTTTGGTGCGTCTCTCATACGTGACGTTTGACTTCCACATGGATTTAACTGTCAATACTGAAACTCATTGGTGAACCCATGTATTCGGAATATTTGGAATTGTTTTGCAATCTGGTTTTCTACTAGCCTATTATTTTCCGGTATAGAATCTGGATTCAATTTGCTTTGGTCGACCAGAATTGTATTCGCTAGCTGAAAGAAATGGAGGACGCTTTGGTCTTGAAACCTGATAAGAGATTACGCACAAAAACGAGCATATAAGAAAACTGAACACAATTCTGGCCGGTGTTGGTCGGTGTTGTGTGCGTAAAAATTGATGGTTTACACCGTCCATCTCCACTAGTAGCGGTCTTCTGACCCAAAAATTCACTCTCTTCAAATATTATTGCCATGCGCCCTTGTTAAATGTTCTGTTTTTATTTAGTACGCGGTTGACGAGATAAATCGAAATGTTAACGTTCCGCAACATTTGCCTTCTTGCTGTTTCGGCGAATATTTCATATACGTCAATCATCAGAACTTTATCGATTCACAGTTTAACTCTGGTTTCACGTTAGAGCTTGGTGCATTTAACTTCAGATACAACTGCCGATTTGTCAAAGTTTTCTACGCCATTCCCCAAAATGTTCTCCATTCACAACATGTGGATTCCACATGCAGAATTTAGCTGCGGAGTGAGTGGCTAACTACTAACCACTCTTGATCCAAGTTAAACAGAGCTAAGCTGAGAGACAGAGAACAAGATTGACTCAACATCCTGTGGAGGACAGATCTTCAAGGTAATATTGTAATAGACTCAAAATATTAGATATCAGCCATAATGGTATGTTCAGTCAAACCAGACTGGTAGACAGGAATGGGAAGGCGTGACTTGGGCAAAAATTAGTCACTTGCTCCATGTGGATATCAGATAGTCGACACGATTAGCGGGAAACGACTTATGCTCTCTTATCAATGTAGTGTCTCGAACAATTATCACTCGGGCGTTTGAACGGGGTGGAGACTGGCGAATGATGTGCAAAATGAATGGCATAAATTGCAAGACTGCCCGCGGTTGACTAACTATCAGCTATGTTTACTGATGAGTAGTCGGGGAGTTGGTAATTAGCAACCAAATCCCTGACTACTCGTCAGTAATCTAAAATATCGCCTAGCAGGTTTAATGAGATCGGAGATTTCGACCTGTCTAGGAAGTCCTAATCGCAAAAATATCGATTGGAGTTAACAGACAGTAATTGTGTCTCCTATTGAGACGATCGTGCAACCTGATCATCACTCACAAGAGAAAGTGGTTGAGTGTTCACATATGATAATTCGGTTTTGCTTAATCTGAGGTCAGTGGCACAGTGGTCAACACGGTTGCCTCATCATAGCGTGGCCGGAATTCTAGTGTCGGTCGTGGCAAGGATAGGCACTACTTATGAGTTCTAATGAGAGCGAAACTCGAGTTTAGTGCTTGTTGTATTCGAAAGTGGCCGACTGGAATGTCTGTGGAAATGCGACAGCTGCGATCATTTGTGGGTGATGTTCATCTTGATATCAGCTATGAACCGAAATGTGACGATGATTGTCGTGAATCACTCCTGGACTAAGTGGAAATTGATAAGATTATTGAATGGGTATTCGGAAATGCCACTATTCCGCTGAATTTAACAAATATGTGAAGAAATATCGAGTTTATCAAGGATGTGTTCATTACCACAATGAGCAGTTGTTTAGAAGGCCGCTGCTTTACGATGCACATCATTATTAAACAACGACTGGTCGTTGTATTGATACGTTTTTGTTGAACTCAGACTGTGTTAGCACGTTCGGATAATTCAGCTTGACAGTGGAATTAAATCTGCGGCCTGTTGTTAGTAGGTGTTTAGCAGTGGATGAGATGGGATTTTGCTCCGCAAGTTCATTATTTCGACAGTGTTGAATTTTAATTTGTTCTAGCCGCCTCAGAATGTGTTTGGTGCTAAGATATTTTTCGTCTCACCAGATGTTTGTAAAGTGGACATCACTTACAGCTGAGCATAGCTTTTGTAGTCCGAAAATGCAGCCGAGACAACGTCTTTAAACTAGAAGAAATAGAGTCCGGCTCTGCTGTTGTTACAGACCACCAGCCATGCATCCATTTACCAAGGCTTGTACTTGACCTGTAGCCACGCTTTTAAAATGTAACCATGTTGGCCATTCACAATAGACTTGACCGAATTATCAGATGTAAACACTAAGCAGCATTCGATCATATTTCCCGATCACCCTTGGAAGTGACACAGCAACTGCCCTATATCTTCAGTCAATAGTCCTGGAATTGGGGCTGCTGAAACAGGTTCAATTCCCCTAAATCCTCAGATCACGTACACGATACAGTTGCCCATTGGAATTAAGTCCGGAGTTCAGATTCAAATCGTGACAAGAATTTACAATACTGACCAACCCATCTGAAAAAGTGTGCTTCCTTTCAAAAGACGTTGTCTGAACAGACTGTGGGAATGCAAAAGCTGCTACCTAGTATTAACGATGCTCTATTTAAATCTTCGGTGTCTCCAGATAGTTGTGTGTACATGTGTGTTTTCGCAGTCCCCGGATAGTAAAACGCTGGATAATGTGCGCACTCCTGTGCACAACGTGCGTGCTGAAATGATCCAGGTGCTTTTGGTTTACTACCTTCCACGCGTATTGTGTCACTATGGAGATGGAAGAGTCGGAAAAATAAAGTCAGCCAGACGGGAATTTCGGTAATACTTGAAATCAGTGACTGCAGAGTTTTAGTTTGTTGCTCCCTTCCATTTCCGGGCGCAACATATCTACCACCTCATCCAACATAAGCCAGCTTACCTCTAAAATTACAACAATGATACGAGGAACATTACTTACATTAAGACAGTATGAAGCTTCATAATTACATAAATGACAGCCCGATGTCTCAGTTGGTCGTCACCGTATCATCATAGGAGGGACGGACATAAAATCCCATATGGATGTTTCTGGTGAGTAAGTTGAAGCCCGCTCTCTTCTGCCCTCCCCTAAACATTGTCTCTCGTTGTCTTGCACCATTCCCACTGAGGGTCTATGCCCATTTTGGGGTTACGCAATTACGTATTCAGTGGTTCGTAAACCCCAGCTGAAATATATCATTTCATATGCAACGTAAGCTCCCAGGAATTGGCGTTGCTAACCTCAAACCCACGAATGCACACCGAGGTAGACAAGAGGAACGAATGCTCATTCTTTATAGCTAAACACAATTAGAACACCAAAACGAAGAAGAAGAATGAAGGTTAGAGAAACTTGTTAAATATATTACTTCCTTCAAAGAATATGGAGCAAATAAATCAAGAAGGGCATAATGAATCAGTAAACGCGTCCACAATTAGTTATGGAACCAAGAACATATCAGACAATCGTACAGAACCACACACCGCATTGGGTATGTCGGACAATCTGGCAACAAAACTCATGTATTGTCAATCGCTTGCTTGTGCACTCTAATATCTATAGAGCGCATACCCTGATTAAATGAACACCCATCTGCTTAGATTTACTCCAGCATGTGAGCCTGATCCGTGCACACTGTTTTACTAACTATCAAAGCCACACCCAGTAAAGATCACCTTTCTACAACGGTTGATTAGTCCAGCACACTTGGCCACAACACCAAAAGGAAAAGCCTTTGCAGTTAGTAACCGGCTTGCTTGTCTGCTTTTACTTCTTATGCAGTATTCATGCAGTGCACACCTTCAGTGTATAACCACGGATTTGGTTGGACTGTTGTTTAAACCACAGCTTGATAATCTTAAAACAATATACCGAGGGCACTCGGCCAACTAACGGTCTAATCAGATATACAGACACACAAACAAAATTGGCCACTTAATTGTCGCAGATTGGCTTGGCCTATCCCGCTAATACACCAAAGGGAGGAGATCATTGTGCGTACGGATGACCAAGCGATATGCTGTGCATTAGAATATCTGTTACTTACACACCCTGTCTGGATTACCGTTGACTTGCTGAAATGCTGCATGCGATTACATCTGGGTTCATTAAGAACGGGAGGCACATTGCCAAATATCAAATCCATGCTGTACACAGAGCATTCATTGATATAGGTCATCCAGTCACAGCACCTTTGAGTCCACTGACTGAACGTGTAGAAGTCATGTTTATAACGCTAAGCTAATCACCCTATGACTGATTCACCAAGGAACCAGTTGGATATAGACCACCGGGCATCCTGTTTGCATTCTCTCTCTTCTTTACAAGTGACAAATTACCCGCAATTAACTCACGCAATAATCCATACCGGGGATTTGGTTATAATCAACCAAATCCCCGACTACTCATCAGTAATGTAAAATATCGCCTAGCAGGTTTAATGAGATCGGAGATTTCGACCTGTCTAGGAAGTCCTAATCGCGGGATTATCGACTGGACTAAACGGACAGTAACTGTGTCTCCTATCGAGACGATCGTGCAACCTGATCATTACTCACAAGCGAAAGTGGTTGAGTGTTCACATATGACAATTTGGTCATGCCTAATCTGAGGTCAGTGACGCAGTGGTACATGAACATGAACAGCGTGACCGGAGATCTAGTCTCGGCAGTGGCGATGAGATGCGCTACTGACGAGCTCTAATGAGAACGAAACGCCAGTCTAATGCTTCTTGTCGAAAGGGACCGACTGAAATGTCTGTGGAAAGGCGACTGCCGTGATCAATTGTGGGTGATGATCAATCTGTATGGAAACCAATATTCCCTACTACTAATCAGCGAACAAAAATGAATAAGTGAGACCCAATTGTGAAATGTCAGGTCTTCGCCTGGATCGCATTCAGCTGGATCTTGTTTAACATCACAACTAGGCAAAACTACTTACTAGTAACAATGAATAACTCATCCCTGTGCGCACAGAAGCGCCTTGTTCAGGTCTCGCAACTGACATTGCCCACCACTCACATTATGAACAGTCAAACAGCGAGGGCTCGGAGAACAACAGCGCAGCGAACAAAAACGTGTTTTCTGTGGTTAATCATCAGGCCAATTACAACACAACAAACACCAATGAACAGGATGAGTGAGAAAATTGATCACTGTAGGTTATGGACGACGTGTTTGTTATCAGTTACACAATCACTGTCTCAAATTGTGGGCTTGATAGTTTGTGGGTCAGGGATAGATTAAGTGTCAGCACGAACTTCTTCTGAGTGCAGAGATCAGGGTTGCGTAGTCGAATAGTAACAGACTTGGGATGGTCAGAACATCCACTCCGACAGTTCCATTCTGTCAAATCAAAAGTGAAACCTCATGCGATGTCTGACGAGTAGGGCGCTGAAGGTTTGTACCCTGACACTTTACAGATTAAGCTAGTCTGTACAGGAAAATAAACAGCATCGAGCTCTATACAGGAAGTGTTCGTGCAGTATGGCTACCCAGTGCATTTATTTCAGAATGCGATGCAGACGGTAGAGTTGAAACCCAGCACATCTTTTGTGAATAGGAAGTTTGCATTTATTCGTCTGTCTTTCACGGGAGATCCCGTAGCCAAAGTTATCGCAAGAAAACTCAGAGATTCAATCGAAATAACCAACTTTTTCGCTCAACTTTGCGTGAGTTTCTGTTCAACAACCGTTGTCAGCTCACCACTCAAAGACAATGTTCTACAACCAGTCGTTATGTTTCTCCATTTGTTTTCTCATATCGAGTATCACACACTGGTCGTACAACAGGGTGGTTGTCTCACAGAGTGCGTAAACACCATCTTGCGTGATCGAACAGTGATGTGATTAGAACGGTTTCAAGGGCGACTGTTGTTCAGCTGACTGATTCCAATCATTCTGCCAGTAAAATTATCTACCGAGTGCCAAGACATCAACCAAAAGTGGTGAGATTCCGAATGATGACCGTTGTCAGTCATTGGCATCCGATTGCGCAACTCTGACATCTGCGTGCAGACACTTAATCGCCCCCCGGCCCACAATCAATCAATCAATCAATCAATCATTCTGTTGATTGGTCTCATGTTTGTTGTGTTGTAATTGGCCTGATGATTAACCACAGAAAACACGTTTTTGTTTGTTACTCTGTCGCAAGTATAACTACAGTGGACAGTTTCGAAGGCAATAAACAATGCCTCGGTTCCAATTGCATCATAATGGTGACGCGATTATATCAAATAGTTGTTTCCGTGTTTACTTATCACGTTGGTAACTTTGAACTTGTTACTCGTCTTGTTCGCTTCATCCTGACAAAACTGTTTCACACAGACCTGACACATTGGTTTCATACTGAACACTACGCACACTTGATCGCGGCCTTTGCATTCAAATAGGCTTTTCTACTAGCCCATTTAGATAGAAAAGAGCAGACTCGAGTTTCGCTGTTGTTATAGTTTACCAGTAGTCCATATTCTTATCCAAACCGGAAGTCGGATTGCGGTCTTCGTGCTTTTGAGAGTAGCATGTTAATCACACCAACACAACTGGCAGATCCGAATAATCATATGCAAATGTTCAACTACAACCTTGTGCGAATAGTATTCAGCTTGTCCGATAATTATGTATTCGGCCTGATGATGAATAAATGAAAATGGAATCGCTCGTCATGCCATTTCTCTGATGTTATAACCTATTGAGGTCTTAATTAGTTTAGTCGGGCATGATCTACACCCTTAGTGGACCGTTCTACTACAAGCTGTGTTCATCTTTAATCCATACTCACCGATCTGTACGTCAACAATTATGATTTGATGCTTACATTAGCCAACAATATATTTATCACAACCGAACCTAAACGAGTACGTTTAGTGTGTCTAACAGAGTATATTAATAATTCTACCAGTCCTTTCAAAAGCGACGCATTAAAGAGTGATCATTATTCACAAGCAAAAGTGGTTGAGTGTTCACACACGATAATTCGGTTTTGCCTAATCTGAGGTCAGTGGCACAGTGGTCAACACAGTTGCCTCATCAAACCGTGGCCGGAGTTCTAGTGTCGGTCGTGGCAAGGATAGGCACTGCTTGTGAGTTCTGATGAGAGCGAAACTCGAGTTTAGTGTTTGTTGTATTCGAAAGGGGCCGATTGGAAAGTTTATGAGAATGCGACAGCTGTGATCAATTGTGTAAGATTTTCAACTTGAAAGAACAAAAAACCTGCTGATCCTGAGCAAGGCGCATGAGAACTACATTACAGTTCTACCGAGTTTATTGCATGAATCTCAATAAAACATAAAAATTGATCAGTTCTCATAGTCCTCACCGGTGTAAGCGTGCTGAACCATATGTTGTCTGTGATGCTTTATTGAGCTCGTACCAGACAAAATATATAGGACTTTATAATGGTCCAGTCGGGTGCTTCATAAGTTGAAGAAGCACATATCGCACCCAGCGTTGCTCGGTGCAACGGCTGGTGGCTTGAAAAGACGGAACGACGTTCGGTTAGTGACAGATTTAAAGAGTATACAAGTTTGATCTTTACTGAGTAAATTACTGTCGAACTATCCAGAATTTTGATTGGAAATATCCTATGAAATAACATTGCCCCCCGTTCGTTGGTGTATTCACATTCATATTCCAGACAAGCACTACCCACAGAAAATATGGGGCAGTAATGCGGCGATGTGTATCACGTTCTCTCTCATTACAACTTCGGTTGTTCTGCTTTAATCCACCTATACAGTTCATGTGGATGTGACAACATCGACACAGCCACCGACAGTGAAAACCGATGTGCCGTTGGTTGGTCATAGCATATCAACACAGCTGCTGACCACTGAAACCGGGCAACCTGTTTAGAAAAGATATATGTGTACGTGTCACTGTCTCAATCGGTCCCAACTACTATTGAACAACCGTGTCAGTTAGACTTCTCATGATTCTGTGTTCACAGCATATTCAGTGTTCACCGGCATTCCTAATGCAGGATCAGTCTTGCGCGCAGTATGGCAAAAAATGAGGACACGCACCACCGGTCTAATGATATTCGTTAACGAATGTGAATCTGTATAGCATCAATATAGCCATCACATAATCATTGTACGATGATCTTAGATTGTGCCTTATCACCGACTGTAAACATTTGCCTCTACTTGTCTGGTAATAGTGTTCGAGTTGCCCAATCTTCTTCACATATCATACAATAACCATCCTATTCAGCCTGGTCAGTAAACATACGGTCAAAATCATGCTATTTAACTATCGGGATAGACGTGTTAATAAAGAAATTTCCAATGAACTGTTGGAAATGTCATGTGTGAAGAAAGCTGTCCGAGCTCGTGGTTATACCCTTTCAATTTGAACATCACCCAATATTGATCTCAGCCGTCGCATTCCCATGGACTATCCAGTCGGCCCCTTTAGAAAAGAAGCACTAGACTCGAGTTTCGCTCTCATTAGAGCTGGTCAGTACTGCATATTATCGTCACTACCGGGACTAGAACCACGGCCACGCTGTTTATGAGGCAACCGTGTTTACCACTGCACCATTGACCTCACGTTAGGCACGACCAAATTGCCATATGTGAACACAACCAATTTTGCTTCAATTTTGTAACGGGCGTCTGGCAAATTCGGCAACTTTATAAGCCATACTTGTTTTGCTATCGAAACAATAGGACTACTGTTCCAGCTGAGGATTTGGCGCTGAGATCTTTCTCTTTGACAAACGTATAACTATGAATTTCTGTCATCTCGGATCTGGTAGTCCTTCTCTCTCGTAAGCGGTTCGATTTCTTCCTTTCTTCTCGGTTCTGTAATAACTTCGACTGCCTCTTGGGAAAATGTTAATTTGGTAGTTGTGGCGGATGGTCACGTTTGCAATTGTCGCTGAATATAAATTACACATTTTAATTGCCCCGGATATCAGATAGTTAGCACGACTTTTGACTGTTTTGGTTAATTCTAACTATCATCTAACGTTTAAACTCACTTTTGTTGCGTGGTTTGCACTGCTGTCGAAATACCCACTTCTTTCAATTGTCAGATCATGACTACTTTATCTTGTACAGTATTGTATTGACTGAATCGAAGCTCTCAATTTAAAATGCCAAATGCATGAATGTCGCTTATTTTTGAAAAGTTTACTCAAATAAGTGAGGTGGCTAAGTTAAGATCACAGCCCTGAACACATCAATTCTCCGCCATATAGCTAAGTTAGGAGACTTTGATTACATTTCAACGATTAACGAGATAGCAACTACAGTACAATGAAGCAACTCACTTTATCGGTGTCGACGACTGTAAAACTGGCGGTGTGAGCGGTGTTCAGTTAACAATACTCAAAACAGGTAGATTCAAATTAGCGGTGAAATCATTACTTACCGATTGGTTAATTCAGTTTGACTGTGAAATTCACAATCGGATTGAACAAGACAGCTATTACTTGACTTATCGAGAAAGTCGGACAATTTGCATTCTACTTTCAGATGAGTGCAACTAAACGTTTACCATCAGTTTTCAGACAATGTAAGGTAAACGTAGAGTGTTGCTTTTATGACAATATTGATGAGTTCCTACAAAAGCAAATCTCAAATATAGTGCTCCTGATCGCAGATTAACAACCGAAAGGCGCATCCGAATGTGCAGGCAAAAATCAAATAGCCATAATGATCAGTGTATGTCGATTTATCAAACGTATGAGTCCAGATCAGTTGGTAAGTTATTGTCATAGGTTCTGATTAGGACTGGTACCTGGTCCGTACAAAACAGTGCATTGAAGGTCAGTCAGTCAAACAACTGATCAAAGCCACACCCAACTGTGACCTTTTGATACACACAAGCTGGTTGGGTGCAATCACAAACACAAATCTGTCAACCTCTTGAGCCACCAGTTGTTAGCTTGTACAGCTCATGCACAGTCTAATTAGACTTTGTTCTATATGAGTCCTGATTGTGACCAGAGCATAATCATTTCAAAGGCCATTTGGTCAACCAGCAGTCCTAAGCAGCATGTAGCCGTACTCACTAGGTAGGTACAGATCAGTCCAACACGGTACCTTCTTTTTTTGTGCTTTGTTTTCAAGCACTTGTATTTTTGAATAGGTGTGAGAAGAACGGATTTATCAAGACCTTTAGGCGACATGCTTGAATCTTTCTCCTTCTGTGTAAAAGTCTGAAACTTAGCAAGTGTTTCGGGACTAAAATACATTTATTAACGATCACCGGATCAAGCAACCATGAGCGATGGATCGGTTGCCGATCGACATGAGAAGTATTGAAAAGTGACGGTTGCTTATGCGCAGTTTACATTCATCTCGGGTGGTTTCAGATTCCAAAAGTGGTTAGTTCATTCATTCTGTAGAAACGATTCGTCTAATGCGGCAACAATGGGACCGGACATGTGAGCTAGCGGAACACTAACAAACTGTTCCACTGGCTTACGTGGTAAACATACAATTTACTGTCACAGCTACTGGTAATCAGTTGTTTAGTTTTATGGGAAGATACATTCGCACAAACAATCAACTAATCCCACCCTGTAAACAAACCAAGGCCCAGTGAGCCAGAATGGTTTTCCCGATTCGACTTGAGGAAGATGTACTGAAGGTTAAAATAGACCATCAATGTGACTATCTGTTGTACAAGGCAATGACCAATAAACCACAGTGTGTGCCGTTTGGATGAACACAAGAACGGGACTCGAAAATATCAGAAACACGATAAATGGTGAGGTCTGTTGGGATGTGTTAGAAGCCATCTGCTTCTTAGTAACATAAAGAGTCAATGCAGAATCATGTGTCTTCAAGACAGTAAAAGAGCTTGTGTTATTTTGACCAACCCGAACATTAGGGCTTAATCTTGCTAAATGTTTGCTGAAAATGGTTCATTCTGGAGTATTCTCACTCCATACGAATACGTTATGTCTGTCTACGTTTCATTTACACGGATGGCAATTTCAACCGCAACAGAGGACTGAACAGAATACACAAAACAACTAGCATGAACTCACCATGATGGAACTTATATTTTGTTCGTAGAGAGAATTAAAATTTTCTACGTTGTTACACTTATAAGACGAAATGCAACCATCGTGAAATATCTAGCCACTTGAAGAAAAACTATTGATAGCATATATTCTTGTAATGTGTCATTTTAGTTAAATCCACTGAGGGTATAACCCGTATAGATCTCCTGATTCTTTTTCACTAACGTGATCAAATGCTATTCATTTACTCACTCGTTATCATCTTGCTGTTTGAGAATGCTGAAGCACTCACTCTTATAACCTCAAGTTTATTATTCAACGTACATATATCACATTCCAGCTGTGTGGGAAATAGGAATAATCAGTTAATCTTTGACGGTCTTAATGCTAAGTTGGAAACAGATGGACTGCAGATTTGAATACTGAGTTATGTAAAACAAATTTCACATAGTCGAATGGCTCCCAAAAGCAAGCAGTGAATACAACGAAAGTCGTTCCATTCACAGTGAATGAGTTAGTATTCAGTCAGGAGAAAGATAAATGTGGTAGTAGTATGAAGTCATGATTGTACCTTTGTCATGACAAGCACAAACCAATCAGTCGGTTCGAATCGTCTGCTTTCGATTTCCTGTCCACCAATGTAGAAAGGATTACACTGAGAAACCCAGGGAGAGAACGAAACAGCGATCACAGATCGTACTCAGTGTTGAAGAAGCAGTCGACAACCATCCATTGATGACCGATAAAAAATCGTTTATTCACAGTAAAAGGTTGATTTTAAAACGTCCTATGCCTGAGCACAAACACTAGCAGAGGTCTACATTTTGTCAGACAGTTTACACATACCATTTTGTCAAAAGTCCACAGACTATACAAAACTGACCTTATACTCAATAAGCTGAATTTTTATCCTCGATTTGTACTGCACCTACAATAAGCAGTAAGATGCGTTAAACAAGCTAGTAATACAGATGAAAGCTTGTCTTAATACCCTACAGCAGATGCAGTACGAGGTGGATCTGAATGAGTCCGTAACCGTGGCGGCGGTAGTTAGACGATTGCCTCGCGCTACAGCTCGATTGGTTCAAAATGGCCTCTAGCATACTTCGAACACCTCGGGTACCGACTTTCAAGGACTTGTACGAGTTCGTGTGCAATTGCGCGGAGATAGCAGCTGCACAAGCTATGTACATAGGAGAACCAAACCAAAGAAGCGATGGGTTTTATAAAAACGAACGATCTGAGACCCGTGGAAGCCGTATTGCGTCGCTGGCCACTTGCGTAGTGGACGAGTCTAAACCGGGGTACGTTCTGTCTTGCCTAGAATGTAACGGTAATTACTGTATGGACCAATGTTCACAATTCAGAGCTATGAGCATTGCAGAACGCCTGTCGACCGTCTCAAAGTAAAGGCTATGTCAGTTATGCCTCAAAGCCAATCACTCTTCGATGAGCTGTAGGTCCAGGAACAAATGTGGATTGGGTGGTTGTTAGTCTAAACATCACCCACTTCTCCATCACGAAAATACAACATTTCCTTTGTCCAAGCGAGCAACCATAAACGCTACGACTTCATACAACAGCCGAGTAGCTCTGGGAGTGATTCCAGTGAGGTTGCATAGTTCTGACAAAGTGATTGAGGTCAATGCGTTACTCGACTGTGGATCCGACTCAACTCTTATTGATGAGCAGTTGTTGAGAGAGTTGAAATTGGAGACCAGGTCAGCTGTACTTAACGTTTCAACGGTAACTAAGGAATCCCGATTTCTCTCCTCGTCAACAGAGATTGATATATATATCCGTTAGATGGTGGTAAACCTATACACGTTCAATAACAGTATATATATTTACGTATAATCTTCTGCCCTCTGCCATTTTAAGATATATACATATATATATATACATAAATCCAGCCCAGACCGTGCGTAAGACTAAGGTACCTGAACGCATAATTCGAATCTGCTGGCGATTTAACATAAGTTGTTGTCTTTCTACTTGTATCACTTATCAGTATCTACTTGATATCAGATATACACTTAGTAATCAAGTTATGTTTTCAATTATTCCACAAAACTGTATACGTATCAGTAAACAAACAAGTCCCGTACTCCACCTTAAACTCCAACATTAGGTACATCTGTCAAGCCAAACGCTAAAGTAAATCACATATCTGATGGATACCGATCGTTTTGACGGACACTTGATAGTGTTCTGTTAATATGTAGGTAAGGTTACCTTTCAGTCTTCAATAAACTACAACAAGCATACTGAGTAATCAGCCTATAACTATGTTACGGTACTTTCTTCTGTTAAATGTAAATCTGTGGGTTTATAGAACGCATCTAAATCGACTGCCTCCTCACAACAACCATTCACAGTCGCCTACAGAATACGGTTTGAACAACAGAGAAAACAACGTAACAAGACTGTTGCAAAAGTAAACCTTTCATTGTCAAAAATATTACACGACTCGTACGCATGGGAATTAAAGATCAGGTCTCCACACTAGAAAGACGAGGGACCAGAAACGATTGACGGCAAAAAAAGCACACACATTGTGGGACGTATCACTAAAGCGAATAACCATACACTGCTGTCCAGAGGATGCAGATGCACGTCAGCCGTGTAAAATAGTGCTCGCAGTAGTTGTTCCTTGGTTTTCTTATAATTTGTAATGGATTCCGTGCAATAAACAACCTTTCAGACCAAACATCCTTTTCGGTCAAAATAATTGATGCCCTGACAAACACGAGAATGAAGATACCCTAGGTGCGGCGGTCAGAAAACTGAAACGTTCAAGCGTGCGTGGAGGACTTTGATGACGCGACCAAATGGTCGGAGACATGGTTGACCGTAGGAAGCTGGCTGCTTTGCGGACGCTGATGTAAAGTAGGACGAAGGTGGTTCTGGACGCGGCGCGAAAAGGCCTTGCGAAGATGGAGCTGGCAACTACGAAGAAGGCGCTGATGGCTGTGTTTGACGGTCCGGCCGACTGTTAGGAGGTCATATAGAAGTTTAAGGCTGCCAGGCTTGAACAAGCAGCGAATTCCTCGGTGTTTGACATCACTCCGTAGTCATTAAGGAACAGGGCATTTAAGTCTGCGCAAACGTAAGGATTGGACGAACGAACTAGTTTAGCAGTCACTATCAAATACCCACATCCTAAACTTCTCATTTTTAGTCGTTGGTGCTTCGCGATTCCAACGCTCGAGCGCAAACGTCGGTGGTAAGATACCTAAAGATAGTTCACATCTTGCACCCTGAGCCATCAATTTCGCTGGAATATCGCAATACAACCTTCTAAATTTCCTTATATATGCCATCCTCAAGTTTCAAAGAGATGCTTCTGTATTGCCAGATGTGTCCTAGGTTAACGAATATTGCTCTAACCTTACAGATACACGCTTCTGCGTCATTGCCTACACATCTGCCGCCACCACCGATGCAACTTTCCAGATACTTAAACTGGTCTACAACTTCTATAACCTCACTACCCAACATCAAATCACCATAATCGCAGCCATCTTGCAAAAGCACTTCGCAACGTGCATTCCAAAATACGTCTAAAAGTGTGAAATAGCGTATGTCATTGTTTGTGTTACTTGAAAGATGTCAGAAGACAACACCTTGTCATCTGCTGAATCAAGATCAGACAATTATTGGCCAGGTGCGACGTCCAGGCAGATATCTCGTGAGTGTCGCAGACAGTCCTCAAATACAACCAAATTAAAAGAGATGAAGCTGGATAGTTTTGACGTACGCCGCTCGTGGTGCCGAAACTGTTAGACAGTTCACAGAAAAACCCTAACCTGAGCTGAAGTGTGAGAATAAGGCGCCGACAGGATGTTCATACACTTGTTTGGTACACCTCTGTGTTTAGGCGAGTCCAGAAGCGTGGATCGATCCACTGAATCGAACGCACCCCTGTCCCGGTACACAAGAATATGTTGCAGAATTTGGTGAAGTGCGAAAAGTCGACCAACATAGTATCATCTAGGACGAAACCCTGCCTGTTCTCCCATAATGCCTACTTTCCATGCTGCAGTGAGTCAACAAAGTAAAATGAATTGAAGAGCCGTAGTAATGACTTGAATCAGATTAATCCTCCAACGGTTTTGCAAGAGCCCTGGATTCTTTTCTTGAATAAGGGGACTATTATCAAGTGATCCTAACACGGAGGGAGGTTCTCCGTCAACCGCACAAGTTAAGACAACTGAGTCAAGACCTCTATCACCATCTCGCAACTGAGACGAGACTATCTTGGCCAGCAGACCAAAATATCATTGCGGATCCTAATTTTAATGGATGGTTCTAAATCTATCGACTTGGGTGCTATATCACAAGTTTGTGGCGGTAACACATTAAAACAGGAGGCCAAGTAAACTGATCGTCAAAGTGTTCCACCCAGTGTTTTAACCTTCTGGACTTATTGTGGGTGTGTGCCAACTGTATTGCTGATAGCTTCAGTGACAGAGGCTCGTCTGGGACCAGGAGAAAAGATAAGCTTAAAAAGTCGCCTAGTGTTCCCCGATGCAAAAAATGGTTTCCATTTCTCACAACTTTCTCCACCAGTCCAGTCTCACAATCGGCAATCAGGTCACGTTTCAGCCTCCTACATATATCTCCTCTAAACTTGTTATATGAGTTGCCAGGAGAAATGTTCCATCTGGCATCTAACAATTCCAAGGATTTCTCTGAAATCCAATGTTTGTTTATTGCTGCATGCTACAATACAAGTCGATGGGGTCGTTACCCAACAAAAGTAAGAAATAAGCGACATTGTATCAATGCGTACTCTAAATTTAATTATGTGCTTCAATAAGAACGACAGTCCTGAGTGGAGTCCCCCACCGATAACTACCAGCTATGTGGTCTATCTGAGAATAAGTCCGATTCAAAGAAAGAGGCGCCAATTATAACAGTGACGCACACGATGCCCGAAACAACAAGTGCTGGCGGGAAATGTACTATGGTCTGCACACATTTGTGACCGTCGCCCGCCGTTATCCGACCGACGAGATGCCATGTTAACTCTTCCACCTAAACTTGACTTGGCCCCACCAAGACGGTCGACCTGGGCGTGCATACCTCTAGCCGGAAAGAATGTATAAGTACTAGGTGCTGACCGAACGAGAGCGGCCAGCTCCGAGTTAAAGGCGTTATGGACACCGACGTCACTACAGTCAACTGGAGAATAACCAGATACAACGAAAAGAATTATGAATATTTTGCATCTATCACTGGCCTTAGTAGAACTAGTCAAGTAGACGCCAATTGCTGACAAGAGTCTAATCAACCAACGCAACTCCGGCCGTCGCGCAGAACACAATACTTACTCCATCCCGACTGGTAACGTCGGCCGTGGAATCATCCAAATTGTATGGCCAGTATAGGGTAGATAACAGATTTTGGTCCCTGAAGTGCTACAGAAATCGACGTTCAACTAGTCTAACGTTCTGTTAATCTGTCTGTGTCGAAATGCGAACGTTGAAAGCATCTTTATTAATTCGCATTCAAAGTCTAAGCAAGAGACGAAGGAGGCCTAGGGCTGGTTGGTACCATGGTTGTTACCATGATTAGCTATACCCTTTGTGGGACCTGCATAGTGATTGCTAGAAATGAGGGCTGGGAGTGACTTGAAATCTGGATTTAATAGGACAGTGGGCGAGTGCTCTGCAGTAGCATGTTTTAGACTATTCTCTCTGCTATATGCAGCACGTAGGTCGACCCGGTGTATATTACGAGACTGCCGATGCGGTATGAAATTATTGGTGTTGTGATTATTCATGGTTATATGTGGGTTGAGTTACGGCCAGGACGCCCAGACCTAGGCAAGAAAATGATTAGGATTCACAACTGATCAAATATCTTCCCCCGCAGTTGCTACCTTGTAAAGAATACCGTTCCGGACGATTGGAAAACTCAATGAACAGACGGCCGATTGAGCACATTTTGCGGATCAA